>JAUTBZ010185649.1:0-22569 GCA_032361785.1 Lepetodrilus galriftensis | reverse complement strand
TGGGCTCCCGCCACAATAGAAAGCGTTGACGTTACAATAGTTGTAGCCTACAAGAGCGTCGTGCAACGGGCACCTGTCCGGTACAGAGCGCGATTGCCTCCATCAAGATCTATATATACAGACAGGAACACCACAATAGAGACTTTTCACCTCGAGTAAACACAAACATGTAATAAATCTCAAGTTTTATTCTCTTTCTAAATCGCTAATACCAATATGTCTTAGCTGCCTTTCTATTTTCCACAATTCCCATTTTGTCCATAATATCTTGTTCAAATGTACATGATTTCGGTTTGAAGGTAATTTCGTGGAGAACTTTTTGTTTTGTATCCTTGTCAGTTTCTGAAAAAAAGAAGTACATTTAATAATAATATGTCCGTTTATATAGCAACTCCACATTAGGTAGTAGCACTGACGTCAAAAAGTCTTGTCCAATTCAATTATGATTTTCCAAATAAAAGTTAGGTATTTGTGTATTGATGTCAAGATTGCATATTTCTTCAGGTTATTGCTTACATGAGTATTTCGATATAGAAAAATAGATTTTACATATCTCTCGTGGGCATAAATCAAGGGTTAAATTATCCTAGGTGCAGTAGCTATTGGTAGATAAAAGATGAGCTCAACTGCCTAAATACCTTTGTACGAGCTGATCTTGGTCATGTCGTATGCCTCGTCGTCTATGGTCTTGGGGATGGGGATGACGCGCCCGGTACGTCTGGACACTCTGACACGGTTACCCTCCTCCGTGTAGCGCCAGTCAACAGGGCTGCCTTTACTGCAATGTACCAACATGGAACCTGTTACTCTGGTTACCTAGTACTTTCTTTTATTGGGGTTAGAGCGGATTTTGAAATTGCCACGTGTATCACAGCTCTTTAGGGCATCTCTGGTTGTCTCCAGCATGGAGAGGGTTAAATTGGCAAGCTGTGATACACGTGGCAATCTCAAAATCAATTGTGAATCTACTCCTGTGCGAAATCCCATCCAGACATGGACATTACTAGAGGAAAGTTCTGTCTGGTCACACATATCACTAAACATCCATAATGGTCATAATATCGCATGTAACATTTTTACTGAAAATAATAACATTATGCACCATACTTTGGAAAACGCTAACAAAATCTGAGAGAAATAAAATAACAAAAATAACAACACTAAAATGTGAAAAATGTAATCTTTGTAGCAGTTGAAGAGAACACAAAGCCATGCTAACAGCAATGAGATATACATACATCAAAAACTATAAATCCCATGATCTGCCTTGGGCAAAGGATGAGAATAGACTGAACCAACTCTATGACAGCGTTACGAACAGAAATAAAACCTGTTTGATGCATGTGTGACACAGATTAAACATTGGACATGATATACAAGGCTGACAATACGTACTCGTCGGTGGGGTCGACCAGAGCGACCTGAGTAGTGACGAGCAGTGGTTTCTCCTCCTTCAACATGGTGCCGTGGGTCCTGTGGGTCTTGTCCACCCACCGGAACGCCTGCATAACAGAGACACCCACTAATCACCAGATCCATCTATTAACATTAACTAACACTTACAGGAAGATTCATTCAATGTATCAATCAATTCCATACTATATTTGAAAATGTTCTTTTATTACCAATAACATAAATGCAATTTTAGCTCATCTCCAACAAAAGAAACAAGCCGACATTTAGGGTTAATTCTCTACAACTCTATTGGTGTCAAAACTTTTAAAAGCAAATGTTAGGTTGATTGTATGTCAGGACAATTAATTCAATTACATAATTCACTCAAAGAATGTTTTTTATTGTAGCTGTGTTGTCGACAGGTAACAATAAACAATCTTGAAAACGCATATGATACTGTGTGTGAGTGTGTCAGTGCAGTTGTACAGAGAAGAGCACTGTTATATGGATGCTATTAGACACAAGCTGTGTATGTAAGCCTGAACACCTACACAGTTGAGTCCCTCCACAAAACACCAGTTCCTCTCCTTGATGACACAGTTGACCAGACCCTGCTTGCCTTTGTCTCGCCCCTCCAGTATCTCCACCTGAAACAGGTCATACGCTCAGCACATCAGGTCATATGCTCAGCACATCAGGCCATACACTCGTCACATCAGGCCATACACTCAGTACATCATGTCATATACCAGGTTATATGCTCATCATACACAGGTCATACATTCAGCACATATCATACACTTAACACATGATGTCATACACTCAGCTACATGTCATACACTCAGCACATCATACCCTCAGCACATCATACCCTCAGCACATCATACACTCAGCACGTCATACACTCAGCATGTCATACACTCAGCACGTCATACACTCAGCACGTCATACACTCAGCACATCATACACTCAGCACGTCATACACTCAGCATGTCATACTCAGCACGTCATACACTCATCATACACTCAGCACATCACTCAGCACGTCATACTCAGCACGTCATACACTCAGCACATCACTCAGCACGTCACACCCTCAGCACATCATACACTCAGCACATGTCAAGACTCCTAGCAATATAGACACCTTTGGAATCACTCTGGTAATTACTGTCGATTTTCATAACAATAAAATAAATAACACTGAACAGTTCTATTAAAAATGCATTTAGAATTTCCACCAAAAAGATCATGCATTAATGGCGATGGTTTCCACACAAGTCTCCACAAACACGATTTTGACAATTATTAAATGTGATTGTCTTCCAATGGAAATTATAATAAAAAAATGTGTATCAGAAAAATGTGAATCTCAACATGCAAGATCATTAGATACTTTAGTAATACCACAATTAACCTTTAGGCATGTTTAACTTTCTTCCTTCTGGATTAGGCACAAGCACTGCTATTTAGGACATGTCCGGTTGCCTCCAGCATGGAGAGGGTTAAAGTAGGTTAATATATTCCAACTGATTTCAGTATTTGCTGACCATGAAATTAAGCTAATGTATTTCAAATTAGTATAATGACCGTTTACATTCATGTACGTAATTGCGCATAAATTATGCATACAAGTCATTAGTTTGCTCTCAACGCCCCGACACTCTCCGACACTCCCCGACACTCTCCTGCAAGGTTGGCAATGTTGAGCTTGTCGGAGGAAACCACGGCAATCTCTCGGAAGCAAACATCTCGAGTTTTCACTTCTTATATTCTAGTACTGTTATCATGGCTATCTATTAAAGACATGCGTTCAGGATCACAATAAAAGAAAACAACATTTTTCTGCATTTTGAGATGATATTTTATTAGCTCCAACATTCCAGTGATATTAGGATGGTAACCAATGGTGATGGTGATGGTCAAACGAGATGTTAATGAGCTCGGTCAGAACACAACTAATCTTCACTTTGATGGCGACGTTTGTACACAGTGCGACTGTTGACCAGTATTCCTTACAAAGCTGTGAATCCCATATGGACACGTGGATATGTATAGAAGCATGCTCTAAAGAAATGCTCTATTTTTCTCATTTTTTAATTTGCTAACATTCAGTGAACAATTCAGCATTTAACATCAGTAATTATCTCTTTGAACACTTTCTTGACTAATTTATATATGATGTAGATATTGATAATAGAACATATCAACACTACATATTGATATAGAATTTATCAACATTACAAATTTACAATATATGTTCGGTGACATTTCAATAACATCACATACGATATTACATTTCAAGCTTATAAAGTTATAGAGCAATAAAATGCATCTGATGAGGCTTTTAACATATAGATACGGGTAACAATGTTACATGTCTTGTGTTACATGGCATCCTCGATGTGTCCAGGAACACCTCTGATAGCGATGTGGACCCAATGTGTCCCCCACAAAATGACTACTTACCAAACTAATCAGATCAAATCGAAACCAATGGGATAATCTTGTACATGTACGGTATGTCCCCCTTTTACAAGTGAAGTATATATCTTGGAAACAATTTTGTGATGAAAAATACTCAATTGTTTTCTTTGTACAAATGTGTTCCAACAGAAATATTTACAAGGACAGATAGATAATTCACAAGAAAACGTAACAGATTTTTCGCATTTGTATCAGAGAGATATTCCTGGAGATATCAAAGGTGGTTGTCGATTGTCTGCTATACAGATTGTATACAGCTACATTAGGGAAACACATCTATCTTCAACGACATGGTACAGACAAACAGTTCAGTCATCGGAGAGGTTCACTTCTAAATAGTTATATTGGCTAGACCCAATTATTAAATTATATTTTTTCTCAGGCTACTACACATCACAGGATTTATTATACAATTTATCACAATACTGTTATATGTCATTTCTTTTTCTTACTTGAACGATTATATATGACAGAATCTTGAACTGTACTCAAAGAGTATATATATTATATATAACATTCAATACTCTAATATAGTACAGCAGTGATGTCCTCTTCTGAATACCAGTAATTTAAAGCGATTCCATTTGGAATTTCTTGTTAATAAATTACATAAAAGACTAAACGCTCATAAACTTTGAACATATTTAGCAATATATATATTCTGTCAACCTAGGAAAATTTGATTGTAGTTTGAGATATTAACGATATTCAAGGGCAAGACATAAACAACTTGACATAATGGTAACCGTAGTAACGGTGACGATACATGGGAGCCAGTACATCACAATGTGCAACGTTGACGATAATGAAATAAACGTTAAAACATGATACACTACACCAATCACATTATTAGTAGTCAATTTCTTAAATTATTACCTAGACATTCAAACTCGTCTAGGCATTCAGTCAAAACTACAGATATCAGAATTTCAACAAGATTTTAATCATTATGATTTCAGAGAATATATCAGTGATTTTTGGTGATTTTTCATCAATCTGCTAAACATTGATCTTAATGGCTGGACCTCAATTACTGCCTCCCAAACAAGGTGCTACTTTGACTTATAACTTCCTGTTGTCAAAGTTCATTTGACATTTCATGTCGGAAGGTTTTGAAACAGAACAGTATCAAAGTTTAATTATCAGATAAAATCACTAAAGTTATGATCGTGTCCAACTGTTGAACAGTTGTAATCCATAATTCCATCACAGCATCTAATTATGTTTCGATTATTCTCACATTACGTAACAGAATAATCCCCTAATCTTCCCCATTCTACCCCACCTCCAATGAACTCAGCATTCTAATGTCAACACTAGTCCACAACCACATTTCTAAACATCCAAAATAAAAGCAAACAAATAAATAGCTATATATATATAATCCTGAGTATATTTACACGAAATCTAGGAATATCCCTTCAAAAATTGAAGACGAGAAACCATCGCTTCTCGCTATGCAATCGACAGAGTGTGTTACACGTGACACACGAATCGACGATAAATGTTTGAAAAAAACACTTCCACCTTCTCAGGTGTGACTGTACAACCGGGACATTTCATCCTCAGAGTCTGGGACCTGTAGTTAATACAGGTTCCAGGGCCTATGATACAGGTTCCAGGGCCTATTGAGTTTACAAATTAATACAAAGTCAAACGATACAGGAGTTAATGCTATGGTGATGGTTATGAAAGGAGATTTGAGCTGTCGACGTGCGACATGGTAAGTACATACGGTGCGGATGGCTTTGTACAATGAAGTGTGCACTGCATAGATTGTGGAGAGTGTCGCAATCACGATGACAGTTTTAACTGCACACGCTTTTGTACACAAAGAATGGCATTTAAAAACACAAATAACACCGCATACATAATTATTTTTTTAAATAAAAACTAACCTAAATAAGTCTAGACCTTATTTGAAAAGGAAAATATTTTAACATTAATATTAATAATGAAGAGAAAATGTGTAAAATAATATTCAGGATAAAGAATATAATAATTGATAAATGGCACGTTAATTAATATCTGTCTACATCCGCATACACAACACTGATTTGTAGTCCGACTGTCCAGTGGACGATATCTAACAACAATAATGTGATTACCAGTGTGCGAGACATGACCTATTTAACCCATCCCATGTCGGATACCATTACCTCCATTGCCAAACAATCCAACCACACTATCAAAGTGCATATGGCATTATTAAAGGAAGAGCAGTATTAATTATTGTTATTAAAATTAAATAAAACTATGCATATAAGTATTAGTCACTGAGGATCTTGCTTTCCTTGGAAGATAGCAAGGGCCTAAACGTGCAACCTTGCGTTACACAACATCAAACAATTCAAACACTTATTTACGAGGATAGTGCACATTTCCAAAATTTAACAGAACTTAGATGAACTTATGAAAGTTTTGCGATTTCTATAAACTTGCCAATCTTGGTTAAAAATCCGAAATATTTTGTTTGCTTTATATAAACCTGAAGAAGCAGCTGTAAAATCCTAGATGGACGCCACCCGGACTTGCCTATGAAATGTGCACTATTCTGATCCCGTCCTGTGCTACAGGTCACCACTGTACATCTGCTGCCTCCAGAGCTGTCAATGCTTGGCAAAATAACCATCAGAGTTATCTCCCTTCTAGCCAGCTCTTAACCCAGGTCCGAAACCTCTACCTCAGAAAAGTGTCCAATTTAAAAAGAAAGTGTAAAGAAATGGGGAATTTGGGTGTTGTTTTCTAAACCTGCGACCCCATATTTATGTCAATTTTTGATAATGAGTTTCCCATTAGCTGGCATTTTCCTGTCGATGGTTTGCCTTACACACTCTCATTTTCTTTCATCTGCACATAACATACAAATCAAATATGCACATAACATACATATCAAGTATGTAACACCATGTATAAAACAAAAGAAAAGGCATTCTTTCAAAGACCAAACCCTACTTCAAACTTTCTTCCACTAATTTAGTAATTTACTAGTTTACTGTTTACCAAATGAAGATTAAACTTTTATACATAAGCATTTATCATAGGCATAGTTCTAGGAGTGGTATTATAACGGCATTCTCACTACTAAGGCAAAGGGTTAAGGGCAATATGGAAACTGTTTTGTTTTTGTACATTAATATACACAAGAATTGTTACTCAAGTCACTGCAACCAAAACAGAAAAAGAACTTAATAATAAGCAGAAAAAAATATAATATTAAGCCTTACCTAAGAAGTACAATTTACAGTGTTACTCAAATGTTAACAGCCAAAAGTGCAATATGAAAATGCTGATGACACCATGATGAAAAATCCCAACATACATAGTCATTAAAAACCAGGTTTTTGTTTTTCACATTCAAAGAAAGGAATACATTATAGACAGGCTAATAAATGGCATCAATATCAACTTTGAACAATAATATAGACTCTAGACTGGGAATAAAACTTTGATAATGAACTTTAATCAATATTTGAAAGGCTGTAATAGTTTTGGCAATAATCTAGACCTTCTACTGTAAAACAATGGACTTGACCCACCAGTGACACATGGCATGTAGATGGCATGAAATGATGGAATTTGCATATTGTATGAATAATCACTTATATATTTATAGAATGTACATTCTATGCTACAATTTCGCATAGACAACACAAACCAGACTATGTATACAATGCCATTTTGTCGTCACCAACCTGATGGAGTATGTTTTAGAAATGGAAATCCCATGAAAATGTTCTTAATTTGGTGGTTAAAGGTAAGCATTAATTCTAAAACAAAACGGGGAAAAAAAATACTAGAATTTCAGAAATTGAAAATGTCAGAAATGTTTACTAGATATAATACGTTTAATTAATAAGCATAACTTGTTTTACATTGCAGCGGGAAATAAAAATAAAAATAAAAATAAATAAGCAAGAACAATTTCATAACATTTCTCTTTCCATAACCCATGCTCCTACTCTATGCAGTTTATACTCAATGTTACAGTTGAGATAATTCACCTATTAATATAGTGAATATATACATAAACGCAGACATACGAAAAACAGAGCCAACCAAACATACAAAGCTTAATGAAACAAAAATAGTCTAAACAGACAAATTGATGTATACTAGTATTCAGATATAGTATTAGATACTAGTAGATAGTTGCACTTCAAATTGTGATCAAATTGTATATAATGTGTTTTGGCATTCATTAATTAATGGCATTTTGACCACTTTTCGAAATTCATGCATATGAAAATAATATATTAATCTATTTTTGTCTACAGTCCAAAAATTAATCAGCAGTCCAACATATCCATTCAGATCTCAATACCATATTGGGATCATACTCTCAGAATTGTTCATGAGACGACCTTGTATACGAATGTAAAATGAACACCCCGAGTGTGTATTATTTCTGACTCACATTGGATACAGAGTCCATCGACTCAATGTCAAATAAATTCAAATTACTGGGAAAAAAATATACCAAACCATATTTAAATTCAGGTAGCATGTAGATGTAACCCTCTCCATGCTGAATAAAATCCAAGTGTTCTATTTCTGTGATTGGGCAAGTTAAGTTGCCTTCAGCAGGGAGAGGGTTAATACTACTGGTAAGTGTGTACCATTTTTCATTGGTAATAAAATATCTTGAAATGTTAATGTTAATATTCATATCACGTTCACCATTCAAACATTCATACCACTAGGAAGAAAATAGCACTATAGTTCTTTATGTACAGTCATATGGCACATAGATTCATCAAGACATTTGTAGGATACGTAGGATACGTAGATGGATAACTATATTAATGCAACGTGATGAAATAATATACAGGATGATGATGTTCGGGTTACACCTGCATGCACACGGCTTAACTAATAAGCAAAATATGGCGTTCCTTTCAGGAACAGAATATAGGACATAATAATTTCATAAAATGGTAAATAAAGGAACATATATGAAATATCAGTGCAACTAAGATGAAAAGTGCACATGTTTGGTTAATATTATGTGAACACATGTTGAAAAAAGGAAATAATAATAATGCATACACTTGAATGAAGGGAGATAACTACAGACCTCACAACTGTAAATCTATCGAAAAGTTTATTTTTATAACAATATTTTGTTTGTTTATTTGAACCTATTTGAAAATGCATGAAGAAATCATACTATAAACCTGGATAGTCACAATAAATCCATTATTTGCATTAGGGCTTTGTTTATAACAAAAAAAAACTATTTTGAAATATTGATGATATCAAAAAGCTGCCAAACTATCATATTATATAAAATCTCTGAAGCATGTTGGGAGGTCTTGTTATGTCTCCACTTCTCTCCAGAGTGTAAGAATTTGACAAAACATAAATGGTAAGGTGTCAGATTACCAATTTGAAATAAATATTTCTGTTAATGTAAATACTAGCAATACACACTAGAAAAACAACTCTGACAAAACTGGAGAAATATTTCAAATTTCTTTGGAGACAGATAGTTCATAGTTCATATATACATAATCAATTGAAACCCAACCAGTCAATTAAAGGCATTCAAAAACATTCATCATGTGCTATATAAAACTATTATTCTTATTATAACTTCTGAGTAGACCGTACAATAATCTTCTAAATCATTATCTAAAATCTGTGGAGCTTTAATTTAATATGTACGATTGGTTTCCAAGTTTTCAACAAATCTATATAATATGAACTATTTACATTGGCACACTGATGGCAAAGCTAGCTCTCTTCATTTGAAGTCAGGTTTGGGAGGGAACGAGCACCCATAATGCTGTAGAACGACCGTGGCGGCATACGACCCACATGCCATGCTGACCTCTGTCGGACGACCTTGAACTAACTGAGACAGGAATCCGCCCACGAAGGAGTCTCCGCAGCCGTTGGTGTCCTTGATGATGCTGGAATCCACCGGCGTGATTGGATACTCGTCGACTTTACCCTTGTGGGCGATGAACGTTGGCTCCTTTCCTTGCGTGTACACCACGATCCGCTCTCGTGACGAGTTCACTTTGGGCAGGGCCGCTGTCTTCGCCGCGATCTCTCGGACATCCGTCGTGGCAAATCCGCTGTGCTTGGAGAACTCTGCCGCCTCGTCGCCATTCCCGAACAGGACGTCGACATACGGCATGACATCCAAACCTGCGTCGGCAAAGTATTGACACAAGAAGGTCGCATGGAGATTCATAATGACGGTCTTTCCTTTATCCGCGGCATGTTTCAACACCTTCAAGATAGCACCCGGGCTAACAGGAAGCAAGAAACCTCCGATGTAGTAATACTGAGCTTTTTCGATAAATTTCCAGTTATCGGGTTGTTCCAGAAAGTCCAATGAGAATTTTTCCGCCGCTCCAAGTTCCGTGACCAGAGACCGATCCTCCCCAGTGATGATGGCGCCACAGATCCCAGTCTTCAACCCTTTGTGGACCTGATAGCAGACCTTGACCCCGACCTCCTTGGCCTTCTCCTCCTGAATCTCTCGGAACTGATCATCCCCGACTCCTCCGAAGAACGTGGTGGCGTGTGGATGTTGTAACAGCCACTGGGCAACCCGGATGCTGTTCTGAGTTGCTCCCCCTGCTAGGTAGTTTGGCTGGTACCTCTCCACCATCTCCTGGAACATACTGTGGTGCTTCTCCTCGGCGATGATGGCGTTGTTGGCCAGGAGGCCGTACTTGTCCAGGAAGGCCTGGTCGCCCTGTATGGAGATGTCCAGGAGAGGGTTGCCTAGGCCTAGCAACAGGCCATCGGGGATGTTACTCGAGGCCAGAGTGCTGTATGCCATCTGGAACACAGAACGAAAAATTGTTAATATCATGTCAACACAATTTTGACACACTTTCATGAGTGAGTGATTATGGAGATGAACATCGCTGTGGGAATCTTTCACCTATTTGTGACAACCCTTTCATTAAGTTTTTGTAGTAGCGCTGATATAGCATGGGTACAATGTTATGATCATTTTGGGACTATTGATCTATTAGTAGACTGAATGATTGCATAAGTAGATCTATTAGGCAAAAGTTTGTATCCGATAAGATAAGGTGGTATCAACTAGGGTATTGTTTCTCGAAGCTCTCATATCTACTACAATACCATAATAGGGACTCGTAGCGATCTCCAATATAGGGGGATCGTGCAATTACGAGAGCGTTATGGTCTCAGATATGAGAACTTCGAGAAATGACACCTTGAACACTGGATTGAGGCAGGAATAAATAATAGCATCATATAAGCAGTAATTAAAATCCAAAGCAAAGCGAAAACTAAGGTAGAATACAGCTGCTATGACTAGAAATCAATATTGTGGTTCAATAATCCATGCAATTATTATGCGACTATTCACTTCACACAATACAGATGTTGTGGAACATATTGAACAAATATTTGCCAAATTGTTGGGTTTTTCATAGGCTACTGGTTGATCTGATTAATCAGAGAGAAAATATAATTATAAGATATGAGAAGTTAGACTGGAGATTCAGTACTGTGGGGCGACATCCTAATGAAAACTAATCTTGTCCTTGAATTGACCAGAAATGTCAACAGCTTTGCAAATTATTTACATATACCTTCCTCTACAAAGAATTGTAAAAAGAGAAATCCACCAGTTTATTCATACGTTTAATACGATACAGTGATGAATGTCATTGTCACTCACAAGTTAACTGACTGTTCTACCAATACGATGTCACCACTTCCCATTGTGACATCATCGCATTGAAATGTCAGAGCAATGACATAGAAATTGCTATTCACTGTAGCTTTTTCTCCTTAATTCAACATCACTATGATAGTATGATATCAAATATCTCAACATGAATGTGATAGAATAATTTATGGGAGGAATGAATGTCAGTCCCAATTAATAGAATGCTTATCATTTACATTTATTATTTATAATACGGAAAGTACATATACGATTAATAGATTCATCAGAGGATAACACTTGTTGACATGTTCACAATTTCGCTCGATCATGATTGATTATGATAGATAAGATCAGTATTTGTGGAAGTCGGTCAAGCTGATACCAGTGATGTCAAGTGACCCGGTCATTTCAGTGGTCACTGGAACTTGCGGGCGCACATCCATGGTCAATCAGTGTCAGGTCAACCAGTGTACATCACACAGTGATAGCATACTCAACTCCATGGGGGAAGTAGTGTTTAATATAGTGATCATATCGTAGATAATTCTAGAGAAAGATTCTGTGTTAAAGTAGTTTTACCCGGTAATATAATGATTATATCGTAGATAATTCTAGAGAAAGATTCAGTGTTACAGTAGTTTTAATATAATGATTATATCCTAGATAATTCTAGGGGAAGATTTAGTGTTAAAGTAGTTTTAATATAATGATTATATCCTAGATAATTCTAGAGGAAGATTTAGTGTTAAATTTCTAGAAAAAGAAATGGAATGCAATTTGCGTAAAAATAAACCTATAAAATTATATTTATGAAGTGTAATTTGGACTAGTCTAGTACCATTAATAGTCAAAATGTGCACATCTAAAAGTCATTAGTAAATTTGTTATCAGACAATATTTATTAATTTATTAATAAAAACTGATCTCCATGAACATTGGCACTTTGTATGTTAATATCACTGACATGTGTCAAAAGTTTAATGTTAATAGCTTGCTACATGTCAGCATGAGTAATAATACTATCAATAATGTGTACATTCACAAAGTGTCAAATTTACACCCAAAAGCTTGCTCATAGATCTGCATTATTACCCCAGTCAATGCAACAATGTACTCTCATTTTCCCTCTCAACTCCCTGGGGAGTATACAACCCAAGCTGCCATGCTCAAACACTGGAAGATCAGTATTCACATTGACATCACATTCTGCGGCAACAGAGTCAACACTACCTACTTCTGGGTCTAACATTGGTGATGTATTGCTATGGTATCATTATCTCAGCTGGTCACCAGTGAGGCCACGCCCACATAGCTGTCACTCATGTCAGTGCATGTCTGTTTATCAGTTCATGACAACAATTAGAGCATGTCGGATTTCTATTTAAAGTAAGATAACTTTTATGAACTCAACTGCAGTAGTTATATTGATAACAAACTAGTTTTCAGGTTCCATTACTATTGAGGTCATATATTATAAAACTACATAATATTAGTAATACCACACACCAACAGTACATAGTCTGCACTTGAGCCTTACTCCATAAACAGTTATATATTCCTCACGCCCCCAACTCTCTATCAACATTAAAGATATTATAGCACGATAGCATACAACTATATCACAAACTCTGAATGGCAATATCTAGAGATCAAATGTAACTTGTGTACTATGATAGAAGTATTTATCACTCAAACTGTGATGTAAATAAATGTACTTAGAATGTACAAGCACTTACTTACGGAGTAGTGTTTCATAAAAGAAGTATGAAGTTTATCATTGTGACAGTTCAAAAGTCATCAATCACTTTCATATGATATGCCCTATCTAATCAATTACCCTTACAAGAAAAATACCAACTTCAAAGATGTCACCGGACCTTGACTAATCCTCTCTATCTCGACCACATTTATCATGTATATTTGTGATAGCACTCGGTGACATGGACTGATAACTAAAAATCAGCACAGTGATAATACCACTGACACCGATACACAACCTACAAAGTAGTCCAGAGTGGGATGCAATGCAGTGGTCAGTGTGTCAGACCACAGATTCAGGTGTACCGAGTTTGAACCTGCTGTAAGGAGATTAACATTAATCTCCACAGTCGCTGTGATGTGGTGGTTATATCAGCTATGATGTAATGATTGTAATGGTTGCATAATAAAGTGTGATGTGGTTGTTATATCAGCTATAATGTAATGATTGTAATCTCCACAGTTGCTGTGATGTGATGGTTGTATCAGCTATATTAATGTAATGATTGTAATGGTTGCATAATAAAGTGTGATGTGGTTGTTATATCAGCTATAATGTAATGATTATAATCTCCACATTTGCTCTGTGATGTGGTGGTTATATCAGCTGATTGTAATGGTTGCATAATAAAGTGATGAAGTTGCAATCCTTGGTTTGTCAGTACAAGCCAATGCACTTAGATATGAAAATTGAAACATTGTTGTTCGTGTGTCAAATTTGACTGACTATCCAATTGTTGGTGTTATTAGTATTATTTATATTGATATGGATAAAAAAACCAGTTGTAAACTAGTGAAGAAATACTTCTGTACAAATATATAAAATACTTAGGATTTGTATGGTAAATGTACGCTGAATATATCCCTCTCCTTGCTATTTCAGGGACTGAAGCCAGTCTAGTCGAGGAAAATGGTTATACCAATAATGTAGGTCAGTAGGAGCCTCCAACCACCGGTCACACACCTAATTCTATTTTTTTTTCTTATGCTCAAGGCTAATATAAAATCAAGAGATGGACCTAATACACTCCTCCAGTATTCAAATGTCAAAATGCACAAATTACAAGCGACACAAGATTAAGTTGATGTCAGCACTGCAACAAAACTTTCTGTGGGACCATAACAATATGTAGTGGGACCCCTCAGTCAGCTAGAGGGAGATCACTGTCACTCATAGCAGTAGCATACCACTAAAACCTCCAACCCCCATGTCCTTGTAGTTCCATGTAACACAACACCTTATACAAACAGATATATAACTTCTACAAAGACCCCTGCAACACTAATAGCAATGTAGTTACCTTCAGGGCAAGCTAATACTAGATCCAGTTACCTCAGTTCTTCTCTGTGGTGCTGTCTTTAGTAGTACAAGTACTATTAATAGCTAGTGGCACTGGGCTGCCTAGTGATTCCTGACTACACTGTGGGCTCAACCACGCTGACTCCTACCCCCCCACCGCTTGTGCTGTATACTACATAGGTATAGCAGCACGTCACTGCCTTACTACCAAACATGCCAGTCATTCTTATTCTTTGTCATACAATACCACAGACCAAGTGTAATAAGAGGGTTTGGGTCAGAGGTGGAGTACATCCAAACAACAAAGAGGGGATATTATTGACAATTGGGGCCTGGTGTTTTGTGCGATATTATGATAATACCGGGTGAACACTGGGTGAACTTACAGGTACATAAAAAATATGGGTAAATAGATAATGAGGTTATTGGTGGAGGATAGATTCACAATTGATGGGATTATGGATTGAGGTAAATAGAAAGAAAGGGTTGGATTATGGTTCAGTACAAAGGTTGTTATAGGAAACTGTACTTCATCAAAAAGATATATACACAACTTTGCTACTAAAGTTGATCACAATGAAGTTGGACTGACTTTCATATAACCAGCTGTCATAAACAACTCCTAGTCATAAACAACTGTATAAACACTACTGACTAGAAGTCAATTGCCACATATATGGTCTGATGAAATCTCCCTCATCATTGTACATGTTGTACACTAAACAGAAACATTCAAAGAATACTGACCTCAAAAACGAATGAAGACACAAATCTTTGTAGAATACGGCACCAGATACTGCACTGATATTACTAACTCCAACTGTTTCCCTGTTACATGTGCTACTGTGTGTCTGTGTTATGATGAAGCTGTGGTCACACACACCACATTGTAGTTAGATAGACACCACATGTAGTTAGATAACAGTGTGCAGCTGGCCATACCACTCATCCCACAAAGAATTACAAGACCCCTGCATAACAGCTGTGGAAACTTTTAACAGATAGGTATAGCATTGTGCAGTTCAAGTGATTAGTAATTGGATACTGATGAAAACCTCAGAAATTGAAAATCAATTTGCATGAGGCTGAAATCTAGTCAATTGAAGAAAAATAATACTAAAGCCAGATGACCCAACAGAATACTCTATTCCGAAAATCCAGATAGCTATGAAGCAATAGAGGCAAAAAGTGTGGTGCTCACTGGAGCATGAAGCAGGAAGAAATCCTCTAGGGCATGAAGTACAGGTATGATTAACTCAATGGAGCATGAAGTATGATGAACTGACCGCCTTAACACTCTCCATGCTGGAGGCAACCGGAGATGCCACAAAGAGCAGTGGCTGTGCCTAATCCAGCAGGGAGAGGGTTAAAAACTAAAAACTAGGCATCCACATCTTGGTGCTTTACTCAGTTGTTATTTTCCATTATTAATATGAATGTGACCACCTAAAATATTTGTCAACACCACCTGCAAAATTTTGTGTAAAAAGTAATAACTGTTGGTACTTGATATTCATACACTAAAATCCTTATTCTTGTATTCAAGTGCTTGCTTTTCTTATATGTGATAATCAGTTTTGTCCCAGATTGGTTTGGCCATTTATATTGTTTTTATTAATGTCTGGTCTGAAAAAGGAACATGGACCATAATAAAATAAACTGGCATTATTATAATAGTCTACATGTAATAAAACAAACCAAAACAAATCATATACCGGTAATCATATAAATCTCAGTCACTGAAATATGGCTGTCATAAAAGTCAGGATCCACCACACAAATGTTCCGACTCCTTTAGTCAACAGTCTCTGTGTCCGTCTTAACCATCATAGTCGGCCATTCAGAGACATTTACCTGTCAATGTCGTAGCAACATACAACTTACATATATGACTGTATTGCCTCAAAACTCCAGTTTTCATTGATTGCAATGGGCATGTGGTAGATGCCTGATGTCTGATGTCACCTGTCTATGTACGTGTATTATGCAGCCTGAGGGTTAATACATTTAAAACTAACACATATGGATGATAATTTTCGACTAAATATAAGCTACAAAGTACATTAACATATTATACTTATTGTCACTTTTTACCACGCCAAAATGAAATAATCAATCTACAATAAATAGTGAAATTCCATGGTTTCACAGCCAAGCTACCGGTAATAATATTAAATTTCAGCATATATTTCATTGCAGGTTTCCCTTTTTGGTAAAAAATACTGATCTTGTTACTGTCAACAATTTTAATTAAATATGGAAATATTATCTACTGGAACATGAGGAATATGTAGCTGAATAAAGCACTTGTGTAGGTAGACAAAGCAAGCATACATATCACCATGCAAAAGATAATTCGATGTTTAGGTGAACTATTTGTGATAGAAGTGCTTAATGAGCTGTTCAGTGGGGACAATTCAGGCGACAGTAACCATGGCAACTAAAGGGATGAGACGCCGGTGCAACCACATGTCCATTTCATTGATGATTAAAGCTTGTAACCACAAAGAAAAGAATCCATCATAATAAAGTTGACATTGCATCTAGCACTAGCACTTTCTAATAAGTAAAATTATCAATGACCAGGTGCGTAGCTGCCTATGTGTAGATATGCAGATGAATCCACATAATTGTTTTCCTAGCTAACGTTACTTTTTATAGACATGGTACAGTAACAATACTGACGCATCCACATTAAAATGTCCATATCTACACACTTGATGATGAAAAAACAATTAAAGTAGTTATTTATTGATATTTTAATTCTTTTTCTTGTCCACACCGTCCACTGAAATGTTCTTTATAGATGAACACAATGTTCTCTATAGATGAACACAATGTTTTCTGTAGATGAACGCAATGTGTAGTACAAACTACATTACAACCAGCAGATGGCTGGAGCAGGAAATACTGTAGTATGAATGACTTCAGGCAATAGATGGATGTTAATAAAACTCATTCAAACTAGTACATATACTGCTTTCCACATAGCTATTAGTGGTAAATTAACATGCTCTTTACATCTGTCCATACAATGTATTATTTGCCATTTTATGGCATTGAAGAAAAATCAGGAAATTTGCTATTTTATTTGCAAACAATTACCATGATTACTACAGTATTTATATATTGTTGAACATTTTACTCTCAATATTTGTATTCTAAGTGGTTTAAAATATCAATCACGAAAAGGATTTAGAGTGACTTATACACATAAATCAAACTTATAGAGCTGATGATCCTACACCACATACTGTGATTGATTCTTTCAAAATGACCTGTTATCGATAAATAAGCTCATTTAAAATTATTTATTTACATTGCCTGTTAGGTGAACAGGACAATGCAATGTTGACATGTGACTTCATACTAGTTACGCCATGTGCGAAAAACCCGTGCAATCCGTGCAGAGAAACCCATGATAAGAAGGCCTCGCCAATTTCAAAACAAACGATTGTTTACATTCGTCAAATAAAATAGCATATTTCGATGAATTTTCGTGCATTTTCATCTCTGAAAGCATTCTCGATAGGCCTAATTTTAATGGTGGTCAAAACTGTAATTTGCAGAGCTCCCACAGATATCTTTTAAGATTGCAGATTTTCAAATGACCTTAGGACCCCCTGTAAATCCAAACATTCAGTCTATTGCTGCAAACACAGCAGTATGAGCATGGTGAGTTGTTATAAGGAGTTAGATGCGGACCTTGACATACTCCTACTAAAGTTGAACATTTGCCAACAGACTGAATTACCTCTTCTGCTTGTTTGGCAACTTTCTTGGCGCCAACATAATGTAGATAGCCTAGAGACGATTTCCGTGTGAAATTCAGCAAACATATCTTTAGTTGTGGGACATGAGAGGAGTTAACTAAGAGTACACCTGTTGGAATAATCGATGAAAGAGCACCTTGATTTAAGATGGAGTTAAATACAGTGTGAATGTGCACAGAACATGCAAGCCATGACAAGTGTGAGAAAGATAAAAAATGGAAAGTGTCCCTAAAGCCTAATTCAATCAACATATTATTCCTTGGTAACCATGGTAACAGGAAGACAACAATCTAAAAAAAAATAGTTCGTAATTTTTCACACTAATTATTATTAGAACATGAGAAAAATCTACGTAAAACTGGACTATTTATTGTTGTTATCCTGACATATATCCAAATATATAAAAGAAATATGTTAAATACATAAATTAATTACTATAGCAACCCAGTAATATGACAGCAAATATCACCATTACTACGTCATAAATTAAGATAGATGTCATTCATGTTGTTCGACTAATAATTCCGTCGTTTATATTAATAATATCAAATTATCATAATGTCACTATTTTATTATAGAAATTCTCAAATCCCCAAACATTTGACGCTAAAAACAAATATTAAAAGAAAATTAAATTTTTATTGATTCACAGATGAATATCGTACTTCTTACTGTTGCTAATTAAGCGTAATACTGCCGCTGTTATCTGACCGAGAACATGTTCAGAGCGACCGTATGATCATGATACAAGCCAGAGGGAGGCTTCAGTGAATAAACCTACCTAAAACACTCCCAAACCTGCTAAAAATAACACATACAGGCAGTAAGCCATGGAGTTGACCTGATTCTTCAGCTGTGGTACAGGGCGACCTGTTGACCTATTTCTGGCAGTGGGCGAGATGACCTCATTTACCACCATTCTTGATATTGATCTACAGGCAGATCAATAGGGCCCTGACTGAGCATTTTACAACCTGACAACTAACCTTAATTCTACTGGCAGCAAACAATTCCAATAACAACAACTGACAGTCATTGTTGTGAAATAAATATACATGGTTTTGTACTTATAAATATGTATTTTTATGACAAATAAATATTCATTATGTTTATGGCATTGGCAACAATGGCAATTAAAAGTACATCTGCTATCGATCTGCTTACAGTAAGGTTTAAAAAATGGTTTAAAAGTTCTGTATTATTTTTGATGGTTTAAATAAAATGACAACATTTATTAAGTAAGAGATCTCACCTGTTGACGCAATGACATTTGCTGGTTATCAGAAACCTGCCACCTGCCATGTCTGCTTCACAATGTCGTCTGCTAGCTGCCATCTTCTAATCTTCAACCGTAAGGTCCAAAACTGGTCGAAATTAAATGTAATTTTCTAACACTGTCAGTGTGCCAGTGTTAAAGAAACAAATAAAAGAAAAGGGGGGTCATCCCCCCCCCACCCCCTTCTCCCCCGACACAGTCAATATCAACTCTACATCCTCCTAAATCCAGCTGTCCTCCTTCAATGGAATTCAAACTACCATATCCTCAAGAATAAACTTTTTCTTCAGCATTTCCGATTCCGACCTCCCGCGGAAATCGGGCTCCGTGAAAAAAACGTCCTCTCTCCCCCAGTGTCCGAATCTCAGGGTTTCATCCAATCCATACTGTACTGTGAGGCGACCACCTTTTCTACAGCCTGCTACAGTAACCTACATACAGCTGGGCCCTGGACTGGAGTCATGTTAGGACAGCTTGGCAGGCCGCCAAGTAGCCAGGAGAGATATTCTGCTGATTATTGGAACTGTGTCACACACTCACACACACCTCCAACACTGCCACAGCAACATGCCCATTCTTCCACGACAGTGTAGATCATGTGACCCGCATGGCAGCAATGTGAATGACAACACCACAGGGAAATATTATCAAGAATGTATACAATAGTTCTATAGACTTACCGTAATTCATAATTGTATGACTACGGTATTAACCTTTTTTTCTCTCCATTAATTCTGACCAGGGTATATAATGGAGATTTTTAGTATCGAATATATTATTATTTTTATCTGGGTTTTTTTTTCATAGAAAAGTATTTATTTAATGTTTTATGTTTGGAGCTCTATTATTAATTTGATAATTCTAAATAGTATTTCCTTGTACATGTAGTGGTCATTTAATAATAACACATTTAGAAAGTAATACAACAGGTTATTATTTCTTGATTAGATTATAGTTATCAGATTCCCTGGGTTACAGATTTTTCTGTGATAATTTTGGCTCAGGCAGTCAAAAATAAAAATAAATGTAACTTCGATATTTTACCAGTCGGTTGGTTCTGATATAAAAATCATAATAATTTGAGATTATGAACGTTCAGTCTACAGAAAATAAATGAAAAGTCAATATCAAGTGAATATGGAGTTTAAAGTCGCTGAAGGAAATCTTTCACCCACTTGCGACGATTCAAATCAAATAAACAGATGTAGATGTAGGAGATAATAGTGTAATGAATACATGGACTATGATTTAGAAAACTAGCCTTCACTGTGCTGGAGACAGCTAGAGTACCCTGATACACCAGGGCCCGAGATTACGAAACTTTTCTGAGTACGATTTCATACTCAACTTAGAATTGTGTTCATAAAACGTCATGTGACGTCAGTCTGAGTACGTTTTTGTGCTCAGAAAGTTTCGTAATCTCGGGGCCTGAGCTACTTGGATATTACTGTTACAATTACTAAATATCATACATATGAATTCCAACGATTGATTTTGTTTGATGTTTATATAGAATAATATATAATATAATATATATACTGATCTAATACATCAGTAATTTCTTTTGTGAGTTCAAGGGCATCTTCATCGAGACATATCGACCTGTTCATGAGTTGTTGTTGATGTTTCAGGCGCAGTACATCACTGATCAAAAGCTGGGTGGGGCAATGTTCTGGGAGCTCAGCTTTGACGATCCATTTGGAAAGTACTGCAATGAAGGAAAGTTCCCACTTCTGAACGTAGTCAAGACAACGCTGGGAATAGATGGAGAGCAAACGACGACAACAACAGCAACAGCAGCAGCAACAACAACAACAACAAAACCCGTGGTTAGGGTTGCTGTGGGAAATGATAAAGAATCGGGCGCGACAGCCAGTTACGATGTCAAACTGGTTTGTATTGTTATCAGTGCACTGATTTGTGCTACAGTGATCTAGTCACTCTACTTGTGATAGTTATGCACGTTGTGATATGAAGTCAGTTTATTATACTCAACAAAATAAATTAATTGCTGGTAGAGTATGTATGGAAGCTTCTACCAAATTTCAGAAATCTGGTGCCATTCTTTATTTAATGTTTCTGCAAGTTCTTGGAGAGTATCTGGTGCCTTTAAATGTTTGGATATTATTCACTATTAAACTAATATACAGCTAAATGTATATATACTAGCGCTTAATTAATTTTGTTGAGTATATTTGTGCTCACCGAATTGCCTTCTTGATACATAATCTGCGAATTTGATTTATGAGTATTATTGAAAATGTACTGGACGTAAAATAGAGCGTAATTACATTGCTATATATATTATTTGGGTAGAACTTTATAACTTGAGCTGGTTGCAGTGATCTAAGGACATTACGTAACAATTAACGCCCTCAGTCGCTTTTACAGCTATTGGATCTATGGACCAATGTCTCCAGCGAAAGGTCAAACACTAGGGTCAATGTCATCTTATTCAGGTATCAACCTACTAGTATCGTTATGTTGCTCAGTTATACAAATAGAGATTCGTTGTCACTTTCATATAATTTCACCGCCTACCGCCACCCAACGAATCCTGATGATGTATGCAGCGCTACTATATAAATGCATCTATTATTATTATTATTATTATTATTATTATTACCACTTCAAGAAGGTTGTGTTTCCCATATTGGTGCATATTGGAGCACCTATCTAATGTCCATCTACGTTGTTTTACTTTAGTCTGTATAAGAAAGGAAAATTAATGACACGCATAAGAGTGTGTTCGTGTAATCTATATACTGTAAATCATAAAACTTTAGGGTCATTAAACTTTAACGACCGGCAGATTATCGACGTATTAGCGACATAACATTTTAACGAGCTCATCAATATTTCAAAAATATATTTTTCATATAACTTTATCTTCCAATGAGTAACACTGTTGATA
>JAUTBZ010185538.1:0-22570 GCA_032361785.1 Lepetodrilus galriftensis | reverse complement strand
TCTTTGATTGGGCAAGTGAAATATACTTCAGGGCAAGTGAAATTGTAGATGTCACTTGCCCTTGGGCAAGTAAACAAAAAAATAATTATTCCGCCATCCGGAACATGACCATGAATACGCTCAACACTCCCCTTTCTTACACTGGGCAACAGCTGTAGAGAGGGGATCATAGCACGGCCGTGAAATCAATATTCTAGGTAGCACCAAGCCGTCAACTGAGTTATGTGTTTCCGCATATGAATTAGCAATGTCGAGAAGGTGTGCATTGTTTGACTGTATCTATATCCTGTGTCGCTGAATGCGATTGGTCGAAGCATTCCATTCATAGTTTTCCCCAGTCGCTGTCTCCGTGAATGAGATACGTCTCTGCATGGTTACCCGAGACTCCACCTGGGATTTGTTATTAGTAATGTTTTGCGGGGTTTCCTATTCCTAATCTCTGAGCTGATGGTTATAGTACTAGCAGTAGTAAATAGTGAAAGCGATTGTAGTAGTAGTAGCGATCTAGCGATGATTGTAGTAGTAGTAGTAAGAGTGTAGTGGCGGTTGTACTTTTAGTAGTAACATTCTAGCAGCGGTTGTAGTAATATTCCTCTTGCCATAAACTGACAAGTAAAAGAACTGTAAGCAACTCTTTAACCCTAATTAAAAAATAAAATAAAAAATAGTAGTAGTTTACAGTATAGCATCGGTTGTATCTATTGTAATGGCAGCTGTAATAACAGTTGTAATGATGTTTGTTTTCAAGATGTTCATTTATATCATGAAGCTTTCTTATCCACTAAGAGACCATAACGCTCTCTTTGTCGGTAGCTAATACATTGCAAAGAGAGTGCTATTTGGTCTCTTTGCGGATAAGAGAGCTTTGTGAAAGGATACCCTGGTGTCCAACTACCAAACTGAGGGCGAGTTTGAATCTCAACTGGTGGCCCAGCATCTTCAATACTGTGGAGACCGTACCAGTTTCACTTGTTGGGGGAGATTGTGTTGCAGTTTCTCTGTCATTTGCTTGAACCTAAGCAACCTAAACTTGCTCACTCACTCGCATTAACCATTCATTCATTCATTCATTCATTCATTCATTCATTCATTCATTCATTCATTCATTCATTCATTGAATCATTCATTCATTGAATCATTCATTCATCCATTCATCCATCCATCCATCCATCCATCCATCCATACAACCATCTACCACAACAATCCACCACCATCCTTCCAACATCCATCCATTCATCCATCCATTCATCCATCCATTCATCCACCCATTCTACCCAACCATCCATCCATACAACCATCTACCACAACAATCCACCACGACCAACCATCCATTCAACCAACAATCCATCCGTTCAACCAATCCATCCATTCATTCACCCAACCAACCACCCACCCACCAGCTCTTTCGCTAACAACATTGTCAGATGCAGCTGTCCACTTCCTGAATTAAACACTGTCTCGGACTCGTTTTGTGTGTACATACATACAGTACAGTACAGTATGGTCCAGTATGGTACAGTTCAGTTCAGTCACGGAGTAGGTACGTAGTGTTTATTTAGGTTCAATGACCCCACGTTGACACTTTACTGACTGAAGTCTGCTCGCAGCGTCTGCAGAGACAGCTCGCGAGAGGCGATCAATCATTTATCGCCACTTAACAGATACTTACGTTTGTAGTGAATATTGATGGAAGGATGCCCCCATGTACTGCTGATTTATGTGTATTTATATTATTTCTCGGTGATCTGTTTCTGCCAAGATTTGCGGGTATGTTTGCGGTGTTTGTGTTTATTAGGAGGACATCATGGGGTAATTTGTCGAATGGCGTGTCACGACAATATGATAATGATATATGGTAGTGACGACATATGATGACAACATAATAACAACATATGCTAATGACATTTTAATTTATTTTATTTGAGGTTTAGAGCCCCTTTCAAGATTCTTTCACTTATATCTAGTTTGTATTATGTACATGTGATAATAACAGATGATAATGACATATATGATAACAACATATGATATCGGTGGCAATTGCAAAAATAAGCAATTTCAAGCAAATGTATAATTTATTTTTAAAATATCAATTTTAATTTAAATTGTATGCAAATATATTTTGCGTAAATAAATTCAGGGTTAGGGTTAGGGTTAGGGTTAGATTCAGATCCAATATAAATAGCTTTCTTTTGTTTTGTTAATTTTCGCTAGCAATTCGGTGCCATTACTTTATCAATTACACACTCGTTGAGGAATCAGAGCCACTCTACAGGACTCCGATTGGATTCAAGGAGATTGTATTTGGAACGTGTTGGGCGGTATGGTTCCTAGAAGTTCTCAAGAAGCTTTTTTCTTTACATTGTATTCTGGTTCATCATTGTCGCATATGGGTGAAAGATTCCCGCAGCAATGTTAAACTCCATATTCACTCACTCACTCATTCTTTGTCAATGTCTGAATCTGTGTGTCTTCCAGTAACATTTCTAAAACTGCTTATTAATAGTTATATATATAGATATTGTTCATATGGCTACTATCTTTGTTTAACCTTCTCCATGCTGGAGGCAACCAGAGATGACCTAAAAAGCAGTGCATGTATCTAGTCCAGCAAGGAGAGGGTTAAAGTACTGTATGTCCACTACTGATATTCAAATATCCAACAGATAAGTTGTCTAGATTTCTGGAGATGGCATAGCATTTCAGTGGCTGCTTTCATATAAATATAATGGCAATATATATTTTTTTCTAGATTTACTTTCAACCTCTGAGAATATGGATGGTTTATTCTAATCATAGTCTTACGTTTATGAATTTTCTTCATGTTTTCTACTTCTGCTATTAATATACTGTACTGCACACAGCTTAGCATGATTGTTAATTTTGAGTTTGATTTGGTTTCCAAAATCTCTCCCACCTGGCTTACAAACAACAGATTACAGTTTATCATTCAAAGAAAGTTCTCGGATGAAAGTTGTATAGATTTTTACTTCACAACCATAATCTCCTTGAATTTCCAGGACAGTAGGAACTCAACAAAGAGGACATAAAATGTCACTTTTTTTAGGAGTTGTTGTTGACGTCCTTGCATAAGAAGCTGTTGACATTTTCATTTTTCATTGTTGATTATCTTTCCTTGTTTATAAATATTATCTCGCCATGAACCAGGATGCTGATTGGCTAATGCGTGTGCTTACCTCGGTATGGATGCACCCTGCTGTTGATAAAATTGACATGAAATTGATAAGCTTAAGTAAACATTCCAATAATTGATGCGGAACACCTGTAAAGTTCCCACAACACTAATGATAGATATCTGTTGACATTGAGTTAGTCTGTGGGTGATAAAATCGAATAATGGATGATAAAATCAAATAAAATTAGTCTAGGTAATAAAATCGAACACAATGAGTAAAGTAGGGTGGGTGATAAATAGGCAGGTGCACACGCGAGTAAGTTACTTAACCTTCTCCATGCTGGAGGCAACTGGAGATGCCCTAAAGAGATGTGGCAGTGAATAATCCATCAGGGAGAGGGTTAAGTAAACTGTCTCTAATGCCAAGTTCCTTCCATGTGTGGCGAAGTCTTTTGTCATTTGTGGTCAGAAGTAAAATGTCTATCGTGTTTGATAAATCCTGATGCGAATGACAACTTAGTACTTACTCTAACTGTGTGGCCGTAACTTACTTTCGTCTTTCTTCAACAGCGATAGAAACTAACTTTAAAACTTACTAGCCCATGAGACCATAAGAGAGCGCTGTGGTCTCATAGTGGATATGAGAGCTTCGAGAAACGATACCCTGGGCTAGAGGACTAGTGTTAACCTTCTCCCTGCTGAATAAAGTCAAAGTGTTCTATTTCTGCATGTGATCGGGCAACTTAAGTCGCCTTCAGCAGGGAGAGGGTAAATTTCGATCCCTGCTTCAATGTGCATATGATCACACGATATAATCTTCCATTTGGTTTCAGAAATCACGTGATCTTTTACTAAGTAATTTACTGTAGCAAGTTGCACTCGGGTGCAGTGACATTTCTCTGGAAGAAAGTGCGTCAAGGAAGTTGTCATTCGTGTCAGTTCTCTCATGTGTGGCGGTCCTTTAGATAAATCAATTGTTTTTTCAGGTACAAATGTTTATTACTATTAGGCATTTAAATTTTTTTTTTAAATTGTACCAAAATTATGATAACACTCTTGGAAAAATCAGTTCGGATTTTAAATGATACAGAACTCTTAGAAATATGTCGTCATAATGTTAAATCGGGTGTAAAGATAAAAGTTATGTTTAGCTATTTTTGTCTGTCAATTGAGCTTCTGAACCATTTGATCTGTTTATTGGGTTCTATTCTAAATTTGCAGATAAATGCTGAACATGATGACAGTATTTTGTTGGCTGTCAATAATTATGTCAAGAGAAATTCTGAACCATTTAATCTGTTTACTAGGTTCCTTTCTAAATTTGCAGGCAAATTACCGGGAACATGCTGAAGATATTCTGTTGGCTGTCAATAATTATCGCAATTTATGTTTATTTTTGTCCTCGTATACTATGATTTTCTACACACCTGGAATGCACACATCTTTATTGCTATTTATGTGGACTATTTATCGTTCCGCAAATAGTCCTCGGTCACTAATGGCCGTATACGCTCATTGCATTCCATTCAGTAGATCCCTCTATTGAGGGTAGTCATGTTTACTAACAGTATCGACCCGCGTGCCTTTAATGCATGGCCAGACCCTCCCAATGCGATGACCTATTTGCACTCATTCCAGAAAGTGCGTCAAAACAAATGCACATTCCCTTATTTCTCTCTATCCCCCACTCTCTCTCTACCACTAAATTTGATTATTGGCATTTACCAGCTGGTAGAAAGGCCGTGAGTCATAGTCTTTGTAGCAGGAAGGTTCCAAGGAGAACTCGATCTATTGTAATGAAGTGGAAGATGGGTCTTCGGAGTCCATTGACCTGCGAGGGGGGGTGGGGTGGGGGTCATGTTTGATATAGGCCGGCCTGTAGGCAGGGGTCAATTTAAAGGCAGGTGACGACTGCTTTTACAGTGGTTGGGTATGAGGGTGTAGAAGACATGTACAGAACTCGTCAGTCTATCTGCGTGTCCGGCTGTGGTCAGTCCATCTATCTGCGTGTCTAGGACTGGTCAAAGGCTCTGGCCACCATCATCGGCCAGATGGTCAATATCAAAGGCTAGGGTCATCGGAGGTAACGGGGCCAAGCCACAAGTCCAGAGAGAATCCTATACATTGGCCTTGACCAGTTTGGAAAGACAAGCATGTTTTGCACGGGTAGTCGGATCAATTAATTAATTTGCAGGGCAATTGATCCGCGATTAAGGATATTGGTCCGTGATAAAGGAGCGGATTGTTCTTATTGAGAAAAGCATGAAGAGGTGTCTTTGTTGGTTCAATGTCGAGATGTAAATATCACGTTTTCGGGAATTCTTTTAAGAGAAAGTAAATAAGGAAATGATAATGACCTTCAGAATGTACTGCGCTCCGACGAGCCAAATAATTTCCCCTGAGATTATGAAACTTTTCTGAGTACAATTTTCGGTTCAACTTTGGAGAATTGTTCATAAACAATGTATAAAATTTCAGATTGCACGTGAAATTTTACTCAAAAAGTTATGTAATATCGGAGCCAGGTATGGTAAAGAAATAGTAGTCAAGCCAGCTTTCAAAATCCAATTCTGAAACCATTTGTAAATACAGTATAAGAATATACACAACATCGTGTTTACATATTTGTCTTGTTTTGCATTGTTGAATAATTCTATGCATGGATGTCCGGCATGTCTGCGAGGATTCGAGTGCCGAGGATTATCGCAGACAAGTCGGTGTTTGTCCGTGTAAGGACGGGTGTTCTGTGTTCTGTAATTGCGTGTCCGGTGAAGACGTCAGTTGAAGGGTATAATGCTGAATAGTTTGATTACTCCCATGTACACGGCTGTCTCTCGGCCACGAATATTTTCCAAACAAACATGCCCAGGGCAGGTTCTTTCTTGGACGCGCTTAATCGTCGGGGGATTAACCTGTATCATGTTATCACCATGTTTGATGGCGAGGACAGAAATCCCATCCTCAGCGGGTTTTGATGCGATTGTGTTTCGGCCAATGATCAGTCATATGGAACTCCTTACGGGAAATGTTTTGAGGGTGATGTTTTGAGTGTGTCCGACTCGTCTCCGTCCAGTGTCTGTCCAGTCTGGTCGGCCCTGACCTATAGGCCGAGGTTGGCTGGTCAAGTAGAGGGAGGTATTGGCGGCAGCTCCGCGTTGAAAATAATACGCTATTGGCATGTTTTATATTGTCTAGAGTCATGTCGCTCCGAAACCTAAAACAAAAAGAAATAAAAGCAAAACAAAAAGAAATTGACAATTGCATATGGATTATAAAATAATATGCTGTTGACATGTTTTATATTGTCTAGAGTCATTTCTCTTCCAAACTTCCCCAAAACAAAACAAAAATTAATTTGACAATTTCACTTAATTGGGTATGTTTTTATATTTTTTTTGTAATAGACATTTAACAGACAACAGACATGATCATGTGTCAATTGTTTTCTTAATTGGAATATACATGATCCTCTATTAGAATTCTATTCTGCTATATTTTGTTCAGCATCATTTGTGTAGCTACCATAGTCTAGATCCTAGTAGGTGCTATGTAAATTTATTCTTCTTATTATTATTGTTTAAAAACAATTATTATTATTGTTTAATTTATTATTATTATTGTTTGGTTATTATTATTATTATTATTATTATTATTATTTCATCATCATCTAGAGAGGTTGGTGCTAGCACAGTGATAGATTGTCAGACTTCAGAGTTATTGGTCCCGAGTTTGATCCTGCCCTGAGGGCAAGGCATCAATGTTTACTGAACAGGAAGTTACCTGTTTGTTTACACGATTTATGATATGATTCCTTGGTTCATCAGTACCTAGATACAAGCCGTGAACTGAAAGCTGTATCTGTGATATGAGCAAAACATTCTTGAAAGTAGTTGTGTCACACCTTGTACTAGCGTAAATATTCCAATTAAAAACAATCGTATATTTATATTTCTGTTCCTTTCACTTTTAATATCCATTGTCATTTTTATTTTTGTATTTTTGGCTCGTCAAATAAATAAAAATAGGTTAAATTTGACAAGCACATCTGCTTGTTCTTCTCTGAATGCTGACAAAGTCCGAAATCCAAACGTTTATACGCCAAATTGCTTCCTCTTGTTTACAAATATGTGACAAGTGTGCCTACCAACTGCTAATTGTGGCTAGGCAAACATCAATTTAGCCAAATGTCTGGTAGTCTGATAATGAAAGTAATTCGATAGGGTATTTGATGAGCAGTTCACAGAAGTTCACGAATTAACAACGCCAATATTTATTAGACTTTTGGCGTTACTTTTGTTTGGCAGAGGTCAGAACCGTTTAACTCACGCTGGTTTGTAAACTTTTTTTAATCCGCAGAGAATGCGACTTTTTGGGCGTGAAATAATAGAATTGTTTTCATTTGTACTTGGATTATGGTAAATTAAGTAAGACATACCTCTAAAAATAAAGTCTAATTGCATTTGAAAGTTTACTATTTACACAGATGACGAGTGATTTCTTATATAATGAGCTGTCATTTCCTGTTTCATTTTCTACAGAAATATATAAAATACTTTGAACACGAGGCAAGTCCTTTTTGTAACTGAATATCTCCATATTTAGTTAACTACTGTAAATATCCTGGAATACATTTTCTATTATTTGAAATACAAAGGAAATTACAAATGGGCAATATTTGAAGGGAAATGATTAAAAAAAGTGATTTTCTTTTTAGAATTAACCCCTGTTCTTCTGAATTAGGCATAGCCACTGCTCTTAAGAGCATCTCTGGTTGCTTCCAGCATAACATATATTTGGCGTTGCAGGCAATATTTGAATTAAATTATTGAAAATGGAATATTTCATGTATTGGGTATACCGGCATACCATATGTTAACTCTGCTCTAGCTGAATTAGACACAGTCACTGATCTGGAGGGCATCTCTGGTTGCCTCCAGCATTGCGAGAGTTAACCGCCTCCCCGTGTTAAATTCTCGTTAAGTTTGTTGAATGTTAGGGGTGTCAGGAGATCTCCCTGTCTGACTTGTGGTTAGACCTCTGACAGCTATGCTGTCCTTTTTACGGGTGTATCAGTTCCCTATTTCAAACACGTATCCGTTCTCGATATCAAAACTGACTTGAAGAAGCCCCCCTCAATTAGATACAAAACCCGGCTTGAAGAAGACCCCTCATTTAGATACAAAACCGGCTTAATACCGTGGCAGTCCCAGGCTTTTAATTATATCCAACAACGAAAATCTGATCTTTTCCAACATTTTTAATATTCTCAATGGTAGTTAGCATGTTATATAGCTTTAGGATGTGGCTCAGACTAAGAGGATAAATTCCACAGTTTAAGCATGGTAATTTGTATGGTATCAGTGTTCAAGTGTCATGATGCGTATCTTTAATACGTATCAATTCTTCACGTGGGTGTCCGATGTCGCCACTATTAAATAGAGATGTTCATCTGGGGGATGTGTTTTAATCAGCAGTGATCATTGTGGAGTACTAAATATGGGGCCGGGATAGCATGTCAAAAAGTGGTGTCGCTTTAAAAACCTGCGGACATTTATACATGAACAAATATGCCACTCTGTTACAGTTTGTATTTTAAATAGAGAAATACACCTTTTCCATACAGTAGTAATATTTATATATTACCCTAAATTATAATAATATTTTTGTTAAAATTTTAATTAATAATGTAATATTTAAATTTTCAAAATTTTTGCATGTAACTTGTAAGTAGTAAACATGAACTTAAGTGGTTGCCTATGGGTGAGATATTCCCGCCGCGACGTAAAACATTAATTCAATCAATCATCAGTTTAACACTCTCCCTGCTGGATTAAGCACAGGCACCACTCTTTATGGAATCTCCGGTTGCCTCCAGCGCAGAGAGAGTTTTCCATGTTAAATCTGGGTCTTATTTCTCTGGGTTTGTTAGATGCCACATTGTTTGACACCTCTGCATATTTTCACACAACAGTTTATCAAAAAATTAAAACTGCATGAGAATTAACAATCTCTGAACAAAATATACTCAAGAACTATCTTCTTTTTTAGGATGTGGCTCAGAGCGGCGATGGACCAAAATCCACAAAAGAAGAAGTTTCCACAACTGATGCTCCAAGTTCCTCTAAGCCTGTTGAGGACAAAGCATGTGGAGATGCATCTGCTGTGAAGAAGAGGAGAACAGATGATGAAGGCCGTCCTTCTGCAGCTTCCACTGGTCCTGGACAATTGTCCTCAACTGATGCCAGTTCCTCAAACCCTGTTTCGGTCATCTCTGAGAGCTCTACTGTGGAAGTGATGACTGGGGTTACTGGTGTTCCTGTGAAAGGACGTGACAAAACGGAAAGAGAAGGGAAATACAAGGATTTAGAAAGCACCGAGCTTCACAAAAGGTTATCAGAGGTCGATCCGGTGACTGCCAAGAAGGTGCATCCCCATAACAAGCGGAAGATCATCAGGTTCGTGTTGGGTCTCCTTGTTCTCAAATAATGTTGCTTTGTGAATTGAGTGATCATTACACCATGATCATTATAACATCAACCATTATTTTAAATGAAAAAAACCCCACACAAACAAAACCCATCTAAGGTCAATTATAAATACATTGGGTAATCATTACACCATGTACTTTTATCACATCATCAATTAAATAAGAAAAGGTAAATAATTTTAAAAAATTAAATAGTGAATAAATTTGTCTGGAACATCTTTGATGAGGATCACATTGTTTTTCAGAGCATTGGAGATTTACGACCAACACGGCGTCCCAATGAGCGACATCCTGGACACCCAGCATGCATCTGTAGGAGAGTCTGCGCTGAGTGGACCCCTCCGGTACCCGGACACCTGCATCTTCTGGATCCAGTGTAAACCGGATGGTCAGTAAAATAATACAATTGGGTTTTTTTTAAATAGCTAAAGAAGAGCTACCCTTGAAAGTGTCTAAACATCTATTATTTTCTTTATTAATAAATAAATAAAAGTTCCTACATATTTTTAAAATATTATTTTTGGAATTGCCTTTTAGAGCCGCTTTCAAGATTCTTTCATTTCAAAAGTAAGAGCTGTCCTGTTCCAGTGTTAAATTTCCTGTTCCAGTGTTAAATGTCCTGTTCCAGTGTTAAAGACACGGCTGGACACACGGGTGGACGGGATGATGGAGGCGGGTCTGATGAAGGAGCTCCAGGACTTCCACCAGCAGTACCGAGAGTCTGTCCTACAGAAACATGGGTAAGACTGAGCAGATTACTGCAACTGTCAGCGCTACGGGTGTTGCGCCTTTCCTCCTCCTATAAACTGTCAAGTCACAGGATAAGTGAAAGGGCCTTGATAGCGGCTCTAAACCACAATTAAAAGTTTTAAAAAACCAAACATTCATTATTAAGTCGATAAGTAGGTGGAAGACTATGAAGTGTAATGAAGTATACTATATTATTAATTAATGAGGGAATAAGTAGGTGCAATGAAGTATGAGTATAATGAATGAATACAGTATTTAGTGGATGAATAGATGGAATGACAGTTAAGTGCAATGAAGGATATGAGTACATATGAATTATTGAGTGGATATGTATAGGTGCAATGAAGGATATGAGTACATGTGAATTATTGAGTGGATATGTATAGGTGTAATGAAGGATATGAGTATATGAGTACAGTGTTTAGCGGATGAATAGATGGAATGACAGTTGTGCACTGAAGGATATGAGTATATGAGTACCGTGTTTAATGGATGAAGAGGTAGATGACAATTGCAACAACATATATTGGCATATAGGCGCATGGTGCTTTGTGGATAACTAAATGGGTGACAATTAAGTGCAATGAATTATATGAGTACAGTATTTAGTGCTAAGAGTATGGTATTTAGTGCTGTGAGTATACAATTACGAGTACAGTATTTGGTGCTATGAATATATGTACATTATTTGGTGCTATGAGTATGGTATTTGGTGCTATGAGTATAGAGTACAGTATTTGGTGCTATGAGTATAGAGTACAGTATTTGGTGCTATGAGTATACTAGTACAGTATTTGGTGCTATGAGTATACGAGTACAGTATTTGGTGGTTTAGATGGGTAACTACCTCAAGGGTAATGAACTATAGAAGTACATAGGAGTTCTGTGTCCTAGTTGATGAGTAGATGGACGACAGTTCTGCAACAAAGTAGCCGAGTTTCGGCATTTAGTGCATTAGATGGGTAACAATTAGTGTAATGAACGATATGAGTAGCCGATATGAGTAGCCGAGTATGGTGCTGATCAGAACTAAAGAACATACATGCGGCTCTCTTCCAACAGTCAAGTGCTCTTGTACTGCTTGCTATTGGCGGATATATCTCATTTGGCCCTTACATGACCCTAAACACAACTTCTCTTGACCACTTCAACCAGCCGGACAGGCCTGGGCATAGTCCTCGGTTAGATGGCCTGGCCAGTGTCTGTGGATAAGCCCGAGTTGTGTCAGGCTGTGCTGGGTACAGGTGCACTAATTGCGGGTTAAGTACGGCAATGTAACGCGTAACACACGCGCTCTACTAAACTCCCGCACTTTGGATGTGGATATGATGTTATCATGTTGCTTTTGTCAAGCGCCTTGTTTGACCCTTGTTTGAGATAATATCGCAAAGATTAAATTGGGATGCCTTAAATCGGTTAACCCGTTGCATTCTTGTAGGACTTCCTTTACTTCTCAAGCTGTTAAATCTGGTGTATGAAGTTACGGAATTTTGGTCGAGGAACGAGAAAAGAATGGAGGCAGTTCTGGAGGAATTAACTATTTGAATGAAAGAAGAATTGAATGAATAGGAATTATTGTTTCTTCATTGAGGAATATCTGGTGGTTTTTTTTTAATGTTCTTGAATGAAACTTTTAAAAACTTTTAGAAAATATTGTCATCAAAAATAACTTGGTTTCTTTAATTGGTATTTTTTTTTCTTTTTTTTTTCATCTGCACCAAGTTTGACACTAAAATTGGCCTGGACATAAGAGAAATCATAAAAAGTATGCTAACTAGATGCAGAAGCCAAAATAAGATGTCATTTATGAGATGTGTTTGATATGACGTACCCTTTACGATGATGCCTAAATTTAGATAATGAAAGTACATGAATCAGTAGTTTTAAATAAGAATGGATAATCATAATATTTTTATGAATGAATGAACAAACAAAGGAAAGATTTATTGGAAAGGAATTGAAGTGGAAGGAAGAAACCAGATCTAGATATCACGGTTAATCTGCATTAAGTGGGAGGACTCGCCTCAAACTTCGCGAATAATCGCAGATAGCCTCTGTATAGGGAGCAATGACTCTAGTATACAAGTATAATAGCTACTGGCTGATTCAATGCGAGCTGAAGTAGCTGGTCTATTGAGAGATACATCAATCATCTTTGCTTTGATATTGATAAAACATATCCACATAATGGCTAACGTATCTCCCGAGATAACAGGAGAATCTGTTGACATTGCGATTGTTGCAGAGACGTTTGTCTGGGTGGACCATCGCGATTGGATCCGTAAATACTTTTGTCGTGTGCCTTCGGAGGGGGTTCTTTTTCTGGCCCTCCCGTGGACGAGACCGGACGTTTACGAGCTCGTACAGGTACGATAACGAGCTCTGTCGTCCGAGACAATCGGACAATCGGAAACACCTGCCGTGTTTACTTCAGTCACGGAAACATGCATCTGTGGATTCTCACGCTTTAATCCGCGTATACATGAAATTGGGACTAGATCATCATGCATGACCTGGATACATTAAATATAACAGGACGCCCCAACCCCCCTACTCCCCACCCTCCCATCTGACCTGGCGTGACCTGATTGATAAGGAAAGGGATCAGTTATGACCATACATTTCACTAAACTCTATGCCTGAAATTTCATTAATGATACGTACTGACAACTTTTACTATCTATAATATTGTCACAGAGGCGATTTTTTCCCCGTGAGATTTTATGAATTTATTGTCACTGATCATAAATCATGCTACTGAAATTTCGGACATATTCGGGAAACTTGTGTCAACATTTTGATTTCTGGTTATTTACTGTTGTTTACACACGGACTAGACTTTAGATATCGTAGACTAGCAGACGTCTTAAGTATACTGTGTCGAGACATGGTAGATATATTTATAGTAGACCTGTCACACGTTATAGATTGTCGCGCATGTAGACTGCTACTAATAGCTTGAGTCACTCTTTAGAACTGTACACTTTACGTAATGGAGTATGACAGACACATAGCAGGTTGTGACTGTCACACATAAACGTTACTTTTTGTGGAATGTCGCATACGAGTTATCATTTGTAGATTGTTACACAGTAACTCGTGAATATACATATTAGTATTTTTACTAGAATGCCACATTAAATTGAATATCTCACCCATAGGCGACGAGCCACATTAAAGTTACTGTTACTAAACTGTCACAAACTTGAGTTAGTTTTCGTAAACTGTCATATACACAAATTATTTTTCATATACTGTTACACATAGTTACATTTAGTAGAATGTCACACATAGTTACAATAAATTGTCACATATTTTAGTAATTTTTCGTACTGTCCTATACAAAAGTTACTTTTAATAGACTGTCACGGATACTTTTAGTAGATTGTTACACATAATAGTTATCGGTAGTAGAATGTAACACTTAAACTTAAAGCCATACGATCACGGTTTGTTCAATATTTACAGAAAAGAAATACAAAACTATGCAAAACTATGAAAATATTGAAAACCAGTTGGACCTATGGAAAATATAGATTGTTACCCAATATACTTGTGCAGATAAATCAAATGTACATACTTTCAGATATGATATGTTTGACCATGAAAAAATATGTCAACAAATCGAGATAGTATGCCATCCAGTTACTTTTAGTACTCGCACATACATTTACTGTTAAAAGTTACTTTCAGTAGATTGCTAGTTTACTTTAGTGGTTGGTCAATTTTGAGTCAACAATAGCTTTGACCACATCCATTATCTCCCTTTGCTGGCTAAATTCTAAATGAGAAACCAAAGTTTTATCTCTCACTGCGTGGCGGGCAATGAATTGTCAAATAAAATGGAAGTTAACAACCCACAATGCTATAACCGAGGCCGTTTTCAATTAGTGGAATCTATTGAGGAAACAATCCAAACCGTGTGCATTTGAATTAATTGATCGCAGACGTTTGCACCGTGAGTGGTGGAGTCTGCTTAACTTCCCATGGGAATCGATAGTCTGCCAAATGTTTGGAAGATTGTTTTTGTCAGGAACTAATCAAATTAATTAAGGGGAGGTTCCACCATGTGTTGTTTTAGTATTATTTGGATAAAGCAACATGCTCATAGTAATCAGAATGAGTGTTTGAAAGAGTTTTCAACATTTATTTTCAGAGAATGCGATTACACGTTAGGAATGTTTCAAAGCATCGGCTTCAAAGAATTCCACGACTATTTGCTGCTGCTGGAAGATGAGCGAGGCATGGTCAAAGGGAAACAACTCCAGGAGGAAGGTAAAGGAGAAAGACTTATGATAAAACTGCAAGAGTTACCTCCCATTGATCAAACAAGTTGGGTTTGGAGAAATGATGTGTCTAATAGCAAGCTCTGCCGTTTTGTTTGTAATTGTTGTATTTATTGCTTTTACTTGTATTTATTATTAAAAAGATAATCATTAAAATGCATAAATGTAAGCTAATCTGATTTTCAGGAACGGAGGCACTAAAGTTAGCAACGAGGCAATATGCAAGAAAGCAGATTAAATGGATAAGAAACCGTTTTCTCAAACGTAAGTTTTGTTTGAGATACAACTGTGTGTGAGTGAGAGCACCAATAAATTCAATGTATTTTAATGCCTTTGAATTTTATGATACCGTATTTTGTTTTTGTTCTGTTATTCTATTTTTGTTCCTGATCTGGAGAAGTGTAACTTTTATATATTTATCCAGGAAGACATAATATTATTTACAATTAATTAAGGCTAAATGAACTAGTCAAGTACTCAGCGATTAGTTGATATAGCCGACAATCGACTGTTACGAGAGGTAGTTTGGCCATTTTCTATATTAAATGAATAGTCGACTAGGAAAATCTGGTACTCGTTTTAGCTCTACAATTAATATTCATATACAAATGTATTAGAACATGGGCTATTGCAGCTTTCCTCCTGCCATAAACTGACAACCCATGATACGTAAAGAGATAAATAATCTTGAAAGCAGCTCTAATACTCAATTTAATAAAAAAATGTAAATAATTAATTTGGGCGGCCACCTTGATTTTCTACAGGTCCTGGCCCAGGAGTGCCGGCTGTCTATGGGTTGGATTCCACAAATGTCGACCAATGGGAAGAGGACGTTTTCAACCCAGCACGTGACATTTTGTCGGCCATTTTGCAGGTTTGTGAAAATCTAATTTTTAACCAATAATTTGTGATGTTATGCTAGTGCATTAACAATAATTTGAGTGTTTAGATTAATGTAAATCTAGTTAATGCAAGTAACAAAAGAGTTCAAATGTGTTGTTGTTGCTGTTAAGTGAAAGTAGTGATTAGTTTATTTAGTGTGCATGTTTCTTTATTACATAAATTTACAACATAATTTTCGTAAGTAACACAAATATATTTTTAATTTGTATGTTTCTTTAAAAACAAAAAAAAATTAGCATTTAAAAAAAAAAAACATATAAAATGTGCATGTTTCTGATTTACCAGGGAGAATCGCCACCCAGCGATCGTCTACGTCTAGAGGTGAACTCCACACAGTATGTTCACAACGTGTGTGAGGAGTGTGGAGGGCGGGTGTTCACCACAGCCTTGGAGTGGGAGTGTAAGTCGCACAGAACCAGTTTTACTGTATACAAGGCTGCCACACATGAGAGCAAACATTGGACTTCGGAGCCAAAGGTTCCAGGTTCAAATCTCCGCCCAAGGGGCCCGGCTTCAATATTCGTGAAAGTTACCTTTCTGACACGATATTGATAGGATGTGCTGTCTGTAGACTGGCAATGCAAATATCATCCTTGGTTTATCAGTACCAGCCGGTGCTCGCAGGTTTACTGCAACATTCAGCGCTATGTATGTTGGGGGTTTCCTCTAGCTCTAAACTAACTGACAAGTCGTGATATTAGTGAAAGAATCTAGAAAGAAAGTCTAAACACACACCCCAATATAAGGATACAAATGAAAGCTTCCTTAAAGTCCTTGCTAAACTTGCTATAGCAGAATACTTGAAATAAAAGATCTCAAAATTCTTTTTAACCAAACAGGAGAATATTATGCAATCACGCATGCGCATTGAAGAAAAGATGTAAGCTAGTTACCAGTACTTTTGTTCACTGCACATAAGAGTATGTAGTCATTTGTGTTGAGCTCATTATTCTGTAGCAATGTGTTTTAAACATTTCCACTTTTTGCATCATTACTTAATTATTATGATTATTGTTTTCAGCTCACATCAAGGGTCGAAGACACAAAAAGGCACTTGCTAGTATGCGGAAAAAATTACGAAAAAGTGTAAATCTAACTCAAGAAAGGTAAGTGTGATGTATTTTATATATCTTTTTATTGAATTTAATTTACTTCTTCCCATCGAGTTTGGCGAGTTTGTGAATACACTGGATAAGAATAAAAATGGGTTATCTCCCTTGGAGATGCTTTTACAGATGCTTTAGTTTGAATTTGGGGGTACAATTATCCTTGGTCTTCGTGAACATGGGGATTTCTTAAAACTTGTCCAAGAAATTCAAAGTTTTAGTCAGCTTAATTTAGTAAATTTCCTTAATTTCTTGTTTTGCAGTATTTCACCAGTCAAGGAAACATCGAAAGATTCTCATCCGTCGAGTTCAAACCCATCCTGACAAAACTGGCCAATGAGAGTGGAGTGTGTGAAAAGTCTATTCTGATTGGTTGTATGATCTCTCAATGAAATGTTCATATATTGTGTCGACTTTACAAATATTGGTGTAAATTGGTGAAAGATTCCTGCAGCAATGTTAAACTCCATATTCACTCACATTCGAACACCTAAATTAAATGCCGAAAATAATTTGTTTTCGACCCTAAATATACGAACATGGCCATTTCTTTCAAATCGTTATTTTCTAATTACCGTATATCGTGGAGCATATGCTCAGGAGGCCCAACTAATTCAATTGTTGGTAATAGGGCACTGAGGTTTGTACCAGATAAGGTAGGGTATGGTTTCCCTGGCCCCGGGGGTGGTGGCTACTAGAGGTGTATTATTCTCGTGTTCTCCGAGGCCGTAACCCTCGTGTCTCAGGATGGTGCAGTAATGACGGTAGACACATTAGATGACGATGACAAGTTCATGATCATATAAATATATTTATTCTTTAAAATCTGTAAAATAAACACAACCTCTTAGAAATGTACTTAGAAATAGTATGAGAGTTTAAATAGAAAATTATGTGTAGCCAAAATAGCTACCACAAAAGCACATGGCTTGTTAAAGGTTAAATATTAGAATGGCAATAATTGTTACAATAACAATATGATAATGTCAATAAACACTATAAACAATAATCCCCCAAAGTTGAACAGAATCGTCCTCGTTTGCACCCCAAACTCGATCGAGCCATTCAGTCAGAATGTCCGATGTCGTGACCCCATTTTTCAACGAAGTGATTTTAACATTTTGCGGAGTAATGAATGAGCTTCTCACTCGTGGACCTAGCTTTCCCCCGGGTTCCTAAGTTAAAGATGATTAGCGCAGGAAACTTAAACCCATTAGCGCTGGCTGCCAGTGCAACTGTGGCGCCTTTCTTGTGGACCCCTGTAGTGGCAATGCGGACTGATTTGTCGCCAATTTGATTGTTTGTATATCTGGGCGTAGTGTCAAATCTGACCATTGTTTGGTCCATGTTCACGATGTTGAAAATTGAAGTCATTGACTTTTTTTCAGAAGCATAATCTGATTGCGAAAACCCGTAATCTTGTCCTTGAAGTCGCCAGGCACTTTCTGCGCTTCGTTTGTGTTTTGACGCATGGATACATGGTATCGCTTTTTCCATCCTGAGTCCCACCCACTCGACTTTTAGCTGTGCCGACACTTCTCAGGCCTTCGACTGCAGCTGAAGGTTACTCACAGCTCCCCTTTCGTCCCTCTCCCCATCCAACCACTCGTACACTGTCTGGTCAAGTTACTCACCTTTCGGGGGGCATCCCAAGATGCATTTTCCTAACTTTACCAGCAGTTTTAGACATTTGTTTAATTTTTTCATAATCTCTATCCCACAAGCGAATCTGTTTTCTATCTATTCCCCATTCTTTCTCCGTTTTTGACCGATTGCTACCATGTGCCCTGGGCCATTCTACAACTTGGACTTTTGTCGCTACTGTGAAGGCCCTACGTTTGGGTGGCATTGTGGTGGAATCGCTAAAATGTAACCAGCAGATACGACGTCCTCAACGGCCAGCCTCGTTCCCAGATCAGGTATTTCAAATACCATCACATTCTCTGGTTCAGCATGTAACAGTGTCAGCGAGTATGTTCAATAGGAGAACTTTCAACTTGTCCATCAAGTCCTCTTCTTCTCTGAAGATCATAGTACACAGTGAGATTCACACAAGGAGCACTGCAAGTGGGAGTGCTCCTTGTGTGAATCTCGATCTTACGTGCTTTCCTGTCACTGCAGGTCATTCGGGAAGATGAAATAGGGTTTACATATTGATCACGCCAGATGTAGCTGAGACCAGTAGCATTGAGTAAGTTGCGTATACATGAAATATATTTACATGGGTTTCCATTAGTAATAGCATCTTCGTATAAGAATGAGTATAAAATATAACTCAGCTTTGTATGCTTTCCCATTAATATTTTCGCCCAAAAGGTTACCATCTTTACTTTTACTGACACAGAAATTGGATTACGACCTAATTCGCCATAAATCATATATAACGGGGTAGGTCAGGCTGACGAATTCGTTGTTATGTCCCGGTTAGGTTCATGTAAAAACCCAAACTGGCTTACTCGTTACTGCCTATTATTAATTATATATACGCCGATAGTAGGCTTTCGAGCATGTGTTTTCCGCATTATAAATATACACACATTATTATTATTATTATTATTATTGTTGTTGTTGTTGTTAGTATTAGTAGTAGTATTATTGATACAAATGCGCCGTGGCGAATTATAAACAGTACACATTATTATTACAATTATTATTATTATTATTATTGATGCACATGCGCTGTGAGGCTTTCGACCATGGATTGACCCATTATAAATAGTACACATTATTATTACAATTATTATTATTATTATTATTATTATTATTATTATTGATGCACATACACTGTGCGGTTTTCGAGCATGGATTGGCGCATTATTATTATTGTTATTAATACTATTATACTTACACATGAAGTTGCCAAATGGCCAGTTGCTGAGTTGCACAGTGACCACAGCCGTTGGCAGACAGGTGAGCAGAAGTAAGATATGGACGGTGGCGATGTTGACCATGTACACCCAGTTGACCAGTCCTCTCCGCACATGTCCAACCGCCAGAATAATGACTTTGGTATTGGAAGCAAGTCCAGTCACAAATATTAAACTCAAAACTGCAGTTATGAAATGCCTTTCTGGAGACGTCAAACCAGGCACGCCAATATAATCGTCTGTTCCATTGTCAACGAAAATGTAACTTCCGTCGTTTTCTGCTAGTAACGATATATTCTTCTCAATTTGCTTTGACATTTTTTTTCAATAATTAATATTTGTCTTCGTTAGGTCTTATATGCCTCGTATACGACCACGTCTTTGAATATCTGGGCCGTCGTCCTCTTCATATAGGTCTGGAAAGGTGTGACGTCATTACAAAGTTCAGCTGTGATAATACTAACTGACTAAGATGGCCCTTGTCAATAACTACGATATTACACAGCGTGAAGTTTAAATGGGATAGCATTGTTTTTATTGATTTCACAGACTTCCTGAAATCCGATTATGATGTCTCGATTTGTAGCCGTTTACGGTTTTCATCTCATGCTGAGAATGCACGTAATTTATGGCCAATGGGAAACAGTTCATGAAGGTGCTTCACCCCCAAAGCAACACCAAGGGCAAGGCTGACCGTATTTCGTAGACATACAACCAAATATCTGCAATACAATAATAGGTCCCCTATCACCAATGATAGGTCCCTATGAGTCAAATAAAAAACAACCAATGTTTAAAACTAGAGTACAACTCGGCCAGATATTACCATTTTAGGCCATAGTTATTTGATTATATGGTTTGCGGATTTTTTTAATGAAAATATTTGGGTTGGGCGGTCGAAAATAAATAAAAATATAATTTGACATTTTGACCAGTAGAAAAAATAAATATACATTGTATATAATTTGTGATTTTACCAAATAAAACTTTAATAGTTCAAGCAATTTGGCAGCACTGAAATACAAATTAGCACTCACATAGAATGCAAATGCAAAATGAAACTAAAGCAGTTCACTTTCTCAAGTTGATGCAATATTTCTGCATAAGGATTCCAATACGTGTGGTAAAATTATTTCAGAAACTGTCAAATTTACAAACATGGCTGGCATCTTTATGGAGCGACTCTGTAGAAGTTCACTAATTAGGTTTTCAGGCGATAAAGATGGTGAAAATCACTGTTGACTTTTATTCTCCGGTTTGTGAATTATGTGAATAACTTCTAAAACCGTAAAGGTATTGTGATGAAATTACAGGAATACTTTACTAACATCACTAGGTGTTGATCCATGACTAAATTGTCCACAGAAAATCTGTTACCAATTTGGATATGTAATATATTTCTGTTGCAATTCAGTTATTTTTCACTCATAAGTTATCTGATATGGATACAATTGCCAAAAAGACCAATAATTTACAATAAATAAACATAATTCCACTGAAAGTTGCTATTGTTGACAAGAAGGAAAATATCTGTGTATACAAGTAGGCTATCCATACATTTATTCTGTTTTCAGATATCGCATCACTAGCTCGAATCAAATGCAATTATGAATAATTCTTGTTAATTAATTAAGCTAGCTTGTAATCAGCTTCAAAGAAATGATTACAAAACTCTCCAGAACACGTATTTAGGCCTACACATAAATTACTGTTTCTTACAGTCGTTAGAGAAAGTGCACGAAAATAGGACCCCTAGATATCCGAATACGTTTTCGTTTAATACTGAAATTCACGACAAATTCTAGACATACCTATGATTTTGAACAATCAACATTAATCTAATAGAAAAGCCCTGAATATACATGGAAATCATTGTAGACGCAGTAAATTAAGCTGTGGGTATATGCTAATTAGATTTGTGACGTAGAAACCAAAAACACCAACACTGAAAGTTATATAGTGGAAAAGTTAAAAACACTGCTAAAGCGCCAGTTGACATGCTGGAGATGTACATAACCAGAATCTACTGGAGTTTGGGTCCGTTTTCACGAAAACTTAAAGCAAACTCGGCTCAAACACCTGTATAATTTATAAATTGAAAAAAAACCAGCTCTATTTAAAAGAATCCTACTATAATATTCTATACGTTATATCGTTCCCAAATTTCAACCTTGAAAGCTTAAGATTGATATATAGGTTTGATATAAAAATACACTCATGTTGGAATCTCTATAAGATCAATTCAAAGCGACAATTGCTGCTAATAGATGACTAAGAGTCGATAAATGTTCCAGCTGCAATGCAATTTTAAATGTAATGTAATTCATATTTTTTTAACAATATTCTAGTACGGATATTATTTAAAATAAGAACGAGTGCATACAAATAACATTATCATATTATGAACTTAGGTCAGATTTATCACTCGAAATTAATAAAACGTTGTTTCCATTGTTTACCTCGTTTCAAGTTATTTTCTTACACATTAAAAAGATACCGCAAATCATGCACACATTGCTGTTGAAGTAAATACATTTGAAACCTTTCATAGCTGAATATATTTTTGGATGGCGTCCTTTTAGTTTGAGATAAATAATCGACTAGCAAACGAAATATTCTTGTAAGTAGCCATTACTTTACAAACATTGTATTTATCTGCTTTAAAGACAACTGTCCATAGTAAATAAGTCTTTCCTGTAACAAGTTCAAGAAATAGAAAAATAGTAACACCTCTCTTAGATTGACAGTGACTGGCTGTGGAATCTCTCTCTGTCTTGCTAAATATAGTAAACACGTTTATGATTAACCGATAAACACTTCAACACATTTTCTTGAAATATCTCTTTTAGTGACTATTATTACGAATATTAAAGTGTCTCACAAAACACTGAAGCTCTATACAATAAGTGACAGATCCGTTTACTATTTCTCAGGATTCATTTTACAAATATGTCTTATTATTAGTCCGGCAGGAATTTAGGTATACCCTTCACTTTCTGGTAAAGTTTTTTTCTCACTTGATTCTGGTTCCTGAGGGT
>JAUTBZ010185427.1:0-22596 GCA_032361785.1 Lepetodrilus galriftensis | reverse complement strand
GTTGGCTTGTTTCTGTTGTATTGACTGAGCTTAAAGGGTTGGCTTGTTTCTGTTGTATTGACTGAGCTTAAAGGGTTGGCTTGTTTCTGTTGTATTGACTGAGCTTAAAGGGTTGGCTTGTTTCTGTTGTATTGACTGAGCTTAAAGGGTTAACAGGTAGGGACAGTAGTCGGTAGTCGGGTAATGGGGCAATTTGCTAGAAATTGGGTGGTGATACTTTAATGGTGGAACACTTCCAATGTCTGGGTCTCAACACACAGAGTGATTGCAGCTCTACGAGGCATAACATTTTATGTGCATGTATAGGGAGTTGCAATTCTCACAACTCTATGATAATGGACAGAACCTTGTTCGAGAAACACTGACATCATCATCTAGAGCTTAAACATGAGAAGCAATAATTGTTGTTCCCTATAGAATGGGAATGTACAAATTTCATTGGTATATCAATAGTAACATTTTCTTTTCAATCATTTTAACCATATTGTCATACAAACATTTTCTGAATCACACCATTCTACCATACTAGACTAAAACCATTGTATACATATTCTCATTTAATGGATAATTACATCACCTTCAGATCGTATGGACCTGGAAATATTTGTCACACAGACATGCACACATGATACATAAGAAATTGGAGGTGTCATGGCATTTACAGATCTCTGATAGCATACCTCAACATTCTGGAGAAGATACAGAAATTAGTCCTTTATTGGCCATCTCTTTGAGCTTCAAAACAAAGACATACACTGACCGGCAGAACAATGATACAGCTGACCGATTTTACATTTCACAACAGTTACAGCTCGGCTCCTTTCCAGATTGGCCTGAACTATAAGCATTTTGCCATCAATGCCCCGACTGTGACCATCAGTGAGGAGGTACAAGTAAACGTACTACTGACAGGAAGGAGGCATTGATCCCACCAGGGTTCATCAATGGCCAAGTTCATCAAGAGCTATAACAGTACATGGCTTCAATTGACCAGATAGACCTACCACCAGTCTCTTGTTGTCGCTCAGCTGGAGAGCTTCAGAAAAGAGGCAGACAAGTGGATTCCAGGCTGTAATCCACAAATCCTGGAATATGCAGATTCCCTTCAACATCTCTAGGATGACGAGGCTTATCACAAGGAATGGCCAAGTCAAATCGGTCAGCGATATCCATGAAAATTAAGTGGTAGCCTCCCAATCCTGTGAAGACTTGGTCATTTTGTTAATACTTACAAGTCCTGAATCAATTCCTGACAACATCATTGTGCTAGAGGCTTTCATTGCCGCTCGCAGCCTTTTAGCCGGCCGACAAGTGCAGCTTAGCAAATTGGTCTTATAAGACAGACCTCTTTCCTCTTAGCTGCAGCCACGGCAATCTAAAGTAACCAGAACATGCCTTTATAGACTTTTAGCCTGTCGGGTGTGAAGTACTACCTACTACCGTAGCCCGAAATATCAATGACCGCGCAATTTCCACTTTTCTTAATTCTTGCTATTGGCAAGACTACTCGTATACCCTTGAAATGAATGGGATGAAATTGCAGTGGTTACCATTACATGGGTGAAGATATTGCATTTTCATTGACATTTAACTAGGATGTCCTTCGCAATAGGGTAAGCTACTGTCTAGTACAGAGACAGAGTATGATGTAATTGGTCAACCAGGCAAGTACTGGAGCGTCAACCAGGCAAGTACTGGAGCGTCAACCAGGCAAGTACTGGAGTATTAAAGTTACTTCTTTCCATAATAGACACCTCGGTTTTCTTCATACCTTGTTCAGTGGCTAGGCAGTACAATGGTGAATGCATCACATCAAGTCTAGTGATGAAGACGTGTGAAATCTGTGTACTTATACATGTATCATACACATCTTACCTGCCACAGTACGAACACAGTAACACTGCACTATTATGTATTGTTACCATGTGTCGGTAATTCTGTCTATCGGCATGTTTATCACTAATTAGGGATTAATTGAGGATGATTGATGTTTGGTCTAGATCTGGGCTGGTACAGGTGGTTTGAGCGGAGGTGTACTGGAGGAGGAAGTTCACAGATTGTGATCGTCCTAATACAAGTGATTATTGTTCCTACTGGTATTGACACAATCTCAAAGTAAACTAAATTGCTTGCATTGTATGAAACGTTCATGTAACTATCTTTAAGAGGAATAACCACTAGACCCTAGATAAGGTCACTTCGGGTTCCTAAAAATGCCAACAGCATGAATGTTTTAACTGTGAACTTATTAGCGGTGATGAAATAAATATGTTTGTATGATAAAGTGCTTGTGAGATCAGATAAGGTGCGGCGTGTGTGTGCGGGTGTACAGATAATTGTCTGAATTAAGACGTGAATTCAAGTTCATTTTCCTCACCTAGCGTAAGTGCAAAGCTAGGTCAGTTATTTTTGTTATTTAAAAAAAGAAAATTAAACGCCTCCACTGGTAAGATAATAAGAAATTGCTAAATGTTTTATCATGTCTGCAAAATGCCCTTTAACAGTAAAGAATGCATAGAAAAGAATCATCAGAAATATTAATCTTCCAGCCTATTGGGAATGATAAATTTCTTATGAACCACATTTTGAACTTGCTACATGTATTTGCTTTCTTGCCAAAATATTATAATAATGCCAATATATTGATTCTAAGTTTTGTGCTAATTTTCTTGTCATCTTTCCATTATGTTACACTTTTGAGATACATGTATTATCTGTGATATGAAAGTTTAATTGCTATACTAATACCTTTAATGCTGAACACTGCCATTGATCCATGTACATTGCAATTAAAGGCACGATCCCAGCGACCACACCACCAAACAGTGCAATAAAGCAAGGAGAAATATACCCCATGCATATCAGTTGGTTTTAATTTGTTTCTTTCCAACAAGTACGTGTTTTGACATGTGTGCAGCAGTTTAAACAAACTACGCTCACCTCCACGAAACGGAGAAGAGCTTCGTTTCCGCGGCGCGCCAATGCTGCGTGTGTAATTAAGCTAATCCAGAATGCGTTGTTGTAAAATTTCAGATCCAAGAACCCAGGTGCTGACGACATCTCTCCGACATTTCTGGATTCCGACTGAGACATACATAGCGGGACTGCTCCAGGACTGAGACATACATAGCTCGGGACTGCTCCGGGACGGCTCCGGCAATGATACAGGGAGAATTCCGCCAATACCTCCGCCACACAACGTAATCCCCCTGATACCAGGACGAAAGCTGGGATCGAGTGATAAAGTGAATGTGTGATATCTATTGAGGAGGATTGAGTGCAGCGGGGAAATTAACAAGAAAGTGGGGGACCATCTTCTTAAGGCAATTCACTCAGGAGAGAACAAGAAAGAAAAACATAAGAATTTACGCAAATTGTAAGATCCAACAGTGGAGGATTTACCCTAGCTCACTCGCGAATATTTACACGTCTCTTAATTACATTTGTAATAATTGGAAATTTCTGAAATTTCAATAGCTATACGAGAGAAGGTGAATCAGGAGTGTTTTAACTCATTTTGCAGCATTGCGGGAAGACAAATAGTGATTTATTATGGATATATCTGTAACAAGTGAAGTGTGCGAATGACCGATGAAGCATGGAGTAACTTGTACACTGAGAAGGGAAGGGCGTAGACAGTGTGATTAAATAGCAGAACCTTGGATAACCACAACCTCCGATGGAAATTGTATACTGTAGAAGCATGGAGTGATTATAACATAGGGTAAGTAGAAATTAACATTATACCGTGATATTCGTCATTATATTGTGAAATATTCCCTCTGTGATGTAAAACAATAACTCACACCCTCACTATATCATGATATATTTTGGTAATCTGTACGCTGGTAGAGTAATGGCCTTAAAGGTCAAGTGCCTAAATATATCCAATGTTGATGTATTGTTAAACTCTAAATGGCCTTAAATGATGAGTGCCTAAATATATCCAATGTTGATGTATTTTCAAATTCTAAATGACTTTAAATGATGAGTGCCTAAATATATACAATGTTGATGTATTTTCAAATTCTAAATGACTTTAAAGGATGAATGCCCAAATATATTATCTAATGTTGATGTATTGTCAAACTCTAAACGGCCATAAAGGTCAAGTGCCTAAATATATCCAATGTTGATTTATTGTTAAACTATATATGTACTAGCTTGGAAGAATTGTAAAGATTCTTTAAATTATTCAAACAACTCTGACTTTCAGTGAGAGAATTTTATTGATTTTGCCATAAAGTAATTGACTTGAACAGTCAAATTTAGAAAAATGTTTTAGGTATTTCATGAATATTTGGTGATCTTTTTGTTTCATTATGCAAATGTGTGTGTTTAATGCAATGTCACGTAGTCTGATTTGGATGCTTTCCTTCACAAAGATTTTACTTAGAAAATGCCTAGAATATAGTATCAAAAATCTGATTACCTAACCATATGTTAAATCCTAAATGAAAGAAATTATTTGCCAAAATGAAGCATCAAAGGTTAGAATTGATGCAACGTGATCGTAAGTGAGTGAGTTATTGTTTTGTTTCACAACGGGAATCTTTCACCCATATATAGCAAGCAATGAAATAGAAAATCATTCATGATATGATATAGATGCTTGTTTTTCATGGTCTTTGATCTTGCCACAGACAGTGGAGTAAAGGATTTTTAATTTCTATTTGAAAACGATATTGTTACATTTTGTCCAAAAATGTCAGATTAAATTTGTTAAAACAAATATCTCAAACATCTTAGCCAATGATTACATTCAAGTGATCACCATCTATTCCATGCCCGTGTGAGACTCTCTCACCTTTTAGTGGTTAGAGCATGCCATTAATACATGGATATAGCACCGTATAAATGGACTACCTATACCTATGCCTTAGTTCAGTTAGCTAAACATCATTACAATGACCCCCTTTACTGTCAGACACTTGATTCTAGCCATAACCGACCAGAAACAAATGTCCTATAGTAAATGGGGCCACCATGACACGTAGCCAGCTGGACTACCTACCTATCCCTACCTATCCCTGTCTGTGCCATAACAGTACCTGTGTTACACTTGTTACAGAGTTCAAATGTAACCTGACGTGAGGTGGTGCTGCTGCTGCTCCTGGTCCTCGACTCCTTCCTATTGGATACTTATTTGAAGACGCACGTCCGGTCAGTGATCAGGACTGTACAGACTCTCTGATGAGGAGTTGGTCAGCACAATGAGGCTAGCCACTGGTCAGCAGAAGTATGACGTCTGCCGCGCGTGGCAGCTGATCGACTCCTTGCATGGTCTCCTGCTGCAGCTAGTGGTCTTCCTGCTCGTGTCCATAGCGCTGACAGGTAGGTGACACTCTCCTTGTGTTCGTGACAGCATCGGGTGATGCTTCTTGAACCCATACCAACAGATAGTAACATGTAGCTGGATGTGATATAAGATGCTCCTACTAGTCTCAGCTAGAGGGGTTAATCCTTTGGCTCATTTTGGAGAGTGCTGGACTCACAATCCAACAGCTCAGTATTGAATCACAGGATCAGCATGATCCTTTGCTACAGGTAACCATGGTAACCCCTCTGGTCGATACCAGTAGGAGCAAGACATATCAAATCTGGCTACAATTAGGTTGGTGGAACACTCTTTCAATCCATAGCGATGTCATGGTGTCACATTCCTTGTATTCATTGTCATATCAATGTGACACACTTTTATCCCTAGCAATGTCAGGGTGACGCTGTCTGTGTCCATATCGCTAACAGATAGATGACACACACCTGTTGGGCGACATGCCTCATCATATCTATAGCAATATCAGGTGGCACACTGCCTGTAATCATAGCAAAACATTGGTGACACACTTCCTATATACATGGCAATGCCCTGTAGGTGACACAGTCTTTGTGTTCATTGCATCTGACAGTCCCCGTACCCAGGGTAACATCAGAGACTGGCTCCTTGTCATCATTGCAATGCTTTGTAGGTATGACACTCCTTTTCATAGAAACATCATAAGAGGACAGACTCCATTCCTGGTAGGTGACACTCTCATCATTTACACAGAAACATCTCGTATAGGTGATACACATCCTTACATAATTGTGTTGTGTTGTCTCAATGAATCAAAAGCAATACAGCCATTCAGCCAATAGGAATTCCTAATCAAGGTTGAAAAAAAATGGTTGTGTTGAACATAAACATGGTTTCAAGGAACATCTGAATGTCATTTAAAGTTCTTTTTAATTGCAAACATCTGAAGAGATGGGAGGTATTATCCATTTTAATTGTCAATGCTTAGCTGTGTGATAGAAGATGCTCCTACTGGTCTTGGTAAGAAGAGTTATCCCATTGGCTCAATCCACAGAGCATGGACACAATCCAACAACTCGAGTTCGAATCCCAGGAGACATGGTACAAAGGCAAACTAAGATTTAACAAATTCACATTGAAAACACATCCAATTTTAATTTGGAATAGATTTATATTACATTTCAAAACAATTTGGACTGGATGTTGAGTATTCAACGTACAGTATCTGTTATCACCACCAGATTAAATTGAGAAATGTTCACACAATCTTGGTCTGCAATCAATCTAATATCATGGATCAACATGGTCCTGTTGTATAAACTTTGTTATGGCTGATTGGTACGCGGTGTAATCAGAATGGTACACACGACTTATGGATATTTTCGTATTTTCGTTTCCATAACCAAATTAATTATATACAGCTGCACCTGTCTAGAAATGTGTAGTTTTGTCTATTTGTGGATTATTTTATCTGTAATTTGACATATATGCTGAAATAATAGTTTGCAGATATCTGTGACTCATATAAATGTAGCTAGAAACCATGGAAGGGAAGGGTACAGCACTACATGTAAATGTTTAGGAATTTAGAAATATGTGTTTTACAATGTTGAAAGCTAGTTATTGTGTTGCTGGAAACCAGGTGTAACTTCATGGAAATCAACTACATTAACCTTCTCCATGTGGGAGGCAACCGGATATGCCAAAGAGCTATACATGCGCCTAATTCAGCAGGGAGAGGGTTAACTTAACTGTAGAATATTTGACCCCATGCCTAAGCGGCTCATAGTTCCAATGCCAATTTAATTATATTTTTTTCCAAGAAGGAAAAAATATCATGTTTATTTTCATTAAATTAGCACTACTTACTGTGAGCATGATACGATGCTACCCATATAAACATAACAACATTTAATTGTCGCCACCACTCGTGACTAATCTATGCATGATTATGTGCATCAATGGCACAATATTACCTTCTTAAATCATAGATGTGAGAATATGTGAACATTCTGCAGTATCCGCTCTCCATGGTACAGTATAACATTATGACTTTGTACTCCCTGACTAAGGCAATCAACGTGGGGGATTTAATGCGACCAATCTGCAGTGGCATGGCAGGGCAGAACTCTCCCGGGAAGACTTTGGTCCTGGAATCTTTCTCTCATGTATATTCATTAGTACTTACAGGTATATAGATCTAGAAAGTATGGCTTCAGCTTATTGAAACTACATTGATGTGATGGACTTAGATGCACAGAGGTCTATACTATTCCAATGGTATTAATTTTAACTACAAAGTTATTGAATTGCAAAGTTTAAAGGCATATATGTTACCGTAGTAAAGTAATGCCTGTTAGTCAATGTTCTTGCATATAGTTCTTTCTGTTACCGTAAGACTATTGTTTGAGTGAGAGATTATGGAGTTTAGTTTTGCTGCAGGAATCTTTCACCCATTTGCGATGATCAAGACAAAGGAATACACATGTCAAGAGCCTCCTATTGCCTCCTATTGCCCCATTCAAGTAGTCTCATGTTGCCCCATCAACGGACTTGCATGTATGTACATATATAACAAACAGCAACTGTCTATTAAGGTATCCCATTCAGCTGACTAATTACAATCAGTTACAAATAGCCTCATATTGCCCTCATCAACTAACTTGCATGTAAATGTATTACAACCAGTAGCTACTTGTTGTACTATACCCAGTTGCGATAGCCTCATATTGACCCCGTCACTTGAATCATAACCACAATACCCATGCAGTAGCTACGTGATATGGCATATTATTCCATTCCGCTGACCAATAACAGCCACTTGCAATAGCCTCATATCACTGCCATCAACTTACTAGTACATGCATCATAATATTATGGTATCCCATTCCACTGACAAATGACAGCCAGTTGCAATAGCCTCATATCACTGCCATCAACTTACTAGTACATGTATCATAATATTATGGTATCCCATTCCACTGACAAATGACAGCCAGTTGCAATAGCCTCATATTGCCCACATCACTTGACTGATAACCATAATTCCAGATGATGAATGTGACCATGGTTATATCAGGAAGTCATCAATGGTTTCTCACCAGATTGATGAACTGCGTATTGATTCTGCACAACCTCTAGGGAGACCAATGCTGTTTGCCTGTTTCAATTGTTCTTCATTCAGCTGAGTGTTCCGAACATGTCATTTAACACTCTTTAATAGCTTTTACCTAATCAAGAATGACAAAAAGACCTTGTTTGAAAGTTGAATACAAAAGATAGATTAGAGGCTTTCAAAAATGTTTTAAAATAGTGTTTACTGTTAGTTGGCATGCATTAAATACTTCAAAAGAAAATGTAAATACACCCCTGTGGATTTGGTTAGTAATGGATGGATTAATTTGGAATTTAGTGCACTGAGGATAGGAGTGTAGTTATAGATATAACAAAGTAGGACATGACATAACTCATTTGTACTTCATACTTCAAAGAAATATATATTTCTTTTATTGTCTGTGAATTGCAGTTATTTGACTAGGACAATCAGCTGATCATTTTCAAATTCAAATGTTACATCCAAAGTGTATATTATTTTCATAATTCATGCTATTTTACAGTGACGTTTTAGAATTTAAAACATTGAGAAATTCTTACTAAATATATCTGGTCATCATTATCAGAAACTCAAGTAGAAAATACCAAAGCTAAAAACAGAATTACCCTAACAGCCATTTATCACGATAGCAGCCAATGTCTAGCAAAGTCTATAATCGGTCAAATTATGGATGGGTTATGATGGGTTATCCACAGACGAATTCCATGCAATGGTGGAAGCAGATGATTTCTAACACAAACTCATTAGCGGCCACTTGTTCTATTCCATAGAGACTTGATGGAGTGGCCAAGACTGTCACAGTCATAGAGAATTACCTCCAATATGATATGGACTTGGCTTATATTTCTGCCATTGAGAGGAGCTAGAGTTCTACACAGGTTGCAAGTACCATGCTTGTTAGCATAAGCATCGTCCAGAAATAGGAAATAGAGGAGAATTTATTCCTATTAGGTAATGCCATAGCAATGCAGTAGTTTTGAAAGTGTCGCTGATTAAAGTTACAAGACGTGCTGTGGGTCGCACCTTGTCTGGTTATGTCTAGCAAAGAATTGCCAGAGAAAGTATTAACTATCAGAGAACTGTAGCAGAATATTAACTATCAGAGTCTAACTGCAGCAGAATATTAACTATCAGATTCTAACTGCAGCAGAATATTAACTATCAGAGAACTGCAGCGCAAGATTATAACTATCAGAGAACTGTAGCAGAAAGTATTAACTATCAGCATTTTCAGTCTTAGAATGATTATTTTCAGCATCACCTTTTCACCATCTGACAATTATATATGTCCTTTTTGCCATAGCCAAATGATAGCGACTAAGTGTGGCCCGGGAACTAGTAGTCATCATTTCCCATACAATAGGTTTTGAGGCACAATTTCACATCTCATTTATGTTTTATATTGCAAACATTTAAAAAATGAAATTGGCTGCAAGAAGCTGTTAGCAAATATTTAATGTAAACTTGAGAACGTTTGTAAAAATATCTTGAAATATTTGTTTATGGATAATTTTTTTAATGACTGTTATTAAGAAAGTGATGGATTTAGCTTGCTCAGGCCATGTTCAATGTAAGCTTGTGTGTTGTAGGTCGAGATTATTATTGACATTATCGATGCCACAGCACTAGTTCCGCTCAGTCTAGTCAGGGATTCATTGATGTCTCATAACAGCTATTATTCCAGTCAGATGATCAATACTTACGAAACAACTAGATCACTGTGTGATATACAGTGCTTTAATAGCAATAATATTGTGTGAATGTCGGATGACTGCTTAAATATGTTTGTCAAGGAAGTTCAAAGTCAAATTAACATTGGTGTATGCAATTTTTCAATGGCTGTGCTTTTAGAGGGAAAAAAAGCTGTTTTCTTTATCAACAATATAGCAGTGTAATCAATATGCTAATTGTGCGATGTCATGTGGCAATGTTGGTTTACAATATACTTACTGCCACGTTGTTAGCGCTGCAATAATTATAGTCTTCAAACAAGCCCGCCTGCATATACCCTTGAATAGAAAAGCAAATTGGCTCAACTTTCTTTTTTTGTTCATTATCTATTCACTGCACGTATGTGGAAGACTGAAGCAACACTCACCAGTGGAAAAGCATAGCACGGAAGACATTCCGCATTGTTGTTTGGAATTCCGGCAAACGTTTGCATGCTAGTTCTGGCTCCATGGTAATCCATGTACAAAACTGACACTGTTCACTCATGCTGCTTCAATTACTATTGTAGACTTAATAAGGTTACAGGTATGCTAGGTGATGAAAGCTGATAGATATCAAGGTTATAGTGGAAGCACTTTCATAATTGGAGAAGGGTGCCAAGAAGGGCGTATATCTATAATGCATTATAAGCAAATAAAGTAAATGTATACTATAAACCCAAGCATCTCAAAGATTTACTGTGAGCACTTGACATTATACAAATCTTTGCTGTAGATAGCCTGTTTGTAATCACAATTATATAAGGTAAATAAATCATTCTGATGAAAGAGGGTTTAATGATTTGACATTTGTCATTCAATTTGACACAAATGGCAACAATCTAAACTGTAGCAGCAAGGGATGTTGTGCATCTTGGCATCATTGAACATTGAATCTATTGGTGCTAACTGCAACTGGAGCATCTATGGGCATTGTACATCCTGGTACAAATTGTAACTCTTGCAGCAACTGTATTTGACTTTGTACAACTCTGGTAGCAACATATATTTTGCCTATTGCTACCAATGGCAACCCTTGCAGCAACTGACTTCTCACAGCAACAGATAGTTTGCCTATTGCTACCAATTGCAACTCTGGCAGCTATAGGCATTGTTCATCTTGGCACCAATTAAAACTATAGCAGCTATGGGCACTCTTCACCAATTCACCAATTGCAACTCTGGCAGCTATTAACATTGCACATCTTGACACCAACTGCATCTCTTGCAACAACTGCCTTTGTGCAACTCTTGCACCGACAGACAGTTCTCCTCTTGATACCAATTGCAACTCTGGCAGCAATGGACAGCGCAGCCTAGTGGCACCACTGGGGTTTGTTTTCAGTGGGAAACTGGCTTCAGATGTGCTGCACATGGAAGGAATCCTTTCATTTCCTGAGTGGCTCCTGTTGCAGGAGTTCAGAAGTAAAACATGCAACAAGGAAAGAGATAGTGTGGATGTTGGTCATGGAATTCCTATTGAGACACAGCAAGATCAGGACCTGCGAGGATAAATCCTGTATTTGGATAGCCGAGGCCTGTAATGAATTTCTGGCATCTGAGGTAGCGCAATAAACATATATTTTGTTGCGATCGCATGTGGAATGGAATGGAATACACATGGCGACTGATAACACAATTAATGAAGAATTCATGAGGAATAATAATAGATAAACATACAAGCTATATTGACAGCTGCAAAACCAATGTCCAGATTAGGTTGACCATTGACCATAATATCTATCTACATCGTCGTTGATCAGAACTTTCATCAAATTCCTAATAGTTTAAACAGAAAATCATACTTTTTTAGATATATATTTTGCAAATCATTATTCATTTTGCGTGCCATTATTGCCACGGTATCTATTGATTATCTCTACGCTGCTAAACACTGAGATTTATTTTGAAGAATTACAAGCAGACCCAAATCACATCAGAAAGTTTTAAAGATACATCCAGTAAGTATATGATCCTACTGGGTAAAGTTTTTTCCTTGTGAGTGTTTGATTATGATCTTGCTAGACGGTTGGAGTAGACTTTGATGGAGGGTTTCCATCATGTCCATGTAACATGATCGTGTGTGTGTAAGCTCCTGTAATCATACTATGTAAACTCTATAAATAATGGATTATATATTTCTTTAAAGCCAACTTATACTTCAAAGTCATTAATGAAAAAAATAGATGTTTATCAAAGCTTTACTTTTCCAATCAATACCTGAAATAAATATCACATGCAGTACTTGTAATTACTAATTTATTGATTTGTAATAAAATGTTTGAAATTCTATTACTTTAATGAATAAAACTGGCCCAAAATAATATGTTTGAAATGTTCTTACTTTTTAATATGGAGAATGCTTTAAATATACCTTCCAAAAACAGTTGATAGATTTTTTTTAAACAACAGGAAACGGAGTAAGTGATATTAGTATTATATATCTATTTTAACGATGTGAAGTAGTGTTTTTTTTTGCTATCATTAGTAAGTGCTTTCTATGTAAATACGTCAGCTTGTTTACTCAGATGGATGTTGGCCGTAACTTAATCTATAATGAAATGTTGAAGTTCTAATAATTAGCAGTTTGTGTTTGGATCTTTTTGCAGAGGCGCATTAGCCTATGGAGGTAGACGTTGGAAATACGAACACATTGTCACTCATTTCTCACACATACTCGGCATTTAAGGAACGTGCAAATTGAATTCCGCACTTTTAATTTGATGGGCTGAGAAAGCTCCTGTTGAATTTAGATGGCTAATTTATAGTCTGAAAAAGGTTTCAAGTATGTATAGCTGTATAATCCAGCTATCTAAATACCGCTTACTGACAAGAGTCTTTCCAGCCAGCAGGAAGTACACCCGCAATTATCATTATGTGATTGTTCCAGATAGCACTTTACCAGAAGAACGATTAATTATCATTGTCCTATTACTATGCATGCAAATTCTAAAGCAAGTTAATCTTCTTGCGGTGATGTGTGTTATAAATCCACACTATAGTACATTATATCATAGTACCATGTACCGGTATATTGATTTGTATTTAACCTTCTCACTGCTGAATAAAATCAAAGTGTTCTATTTCTGCATGTGATCGGGCAAGTTAACTCGCCTTCAGCAGGGAGAGGGTTAAAGTATATGACACAATGGAAAGTAGAAGATTTTTTCATCAGCAGCACATATATTGAGTTAGATTAGATATAGACATTTGCCAAAGAGAAAAAGCAAGAATTGGTATGCACTGCAGTAAGACGTAATATTTCAAGTGATATATTACGTCAACAAATAAATGTTATTTTTGTTGGTATTTTCTGAATGGGAATATTTTTGTGTAAACTATACATTTTTTAAGTGCATGGACATGAATGTTCTCTGTAAAGAATGTTGTCGTGTCAGAATAATTCGTGTTTGGAATTGCAGTTCATCCAGTTGCCAACATTTTCTAAATAGTTCTGTATTTTCAAGACATTTCTAAGTGAGCTTTGAACTATTAAATACACTAAGGTACTGTTAAGCATATTCCTTCTCCTTCTCCTCCTACATCATCATCATCATCATCATCATCATCATCATCTTCTTCTCCTCATCCTCCTTCTGCATCATCATCATCATCATCATCATCTTCTTCTTCTTCCCCTCCTCTTACTCCTGCATCATCATCAACTTCTTCTTCCTCCTTCCTTCCTCTCTTCCTTATAAGTAGTGGCAGAGACAGCAGCAGCATTTGTAGTCCTAATAGGTCCAGTAAGAAAATGTCTACAATTCTGACAATTAATATTCCTCTGTCTAGGTATAGAGCAATTATTCAAACACTCCAGTCGTATGTAGGGTAGCTCCCCAAGCTACTTCCGACATGGTTTTACTGCAGTGTGTAATGGAACTGGTATGTTCATCCCTTCCCTCAAATCAATGGCCTCTACTTATAGACCAATCATGATATATCTAGAAATAAGATAAATTAGGCCCACTGCAAGTATTGGGTGACATAAGATCGAACAAGAATTTGCCTGGGAAACTGGGACCAACGTGAAAGGAAAGTTATATAGCTAAATATACCTCGGGTTTCCTTGTCCTCTGAATATTATCATTATCCATGAGAGAGTTTGTCATTGAATCGAAGGGGACGTAACGGCATGAGCATGCTTATATCGAGCAGGCATGTTGGTAACTCCCATGATTACTGAGTAACGGCCATGATTACTGAGTACCGCCAAGTGCAGATGGCTGAGATTATGCGTGATCGATCTCACGAGGGTTTTATGCAATGCTACCCAAAAACTCAGACTCAACAAATTAGCGGTTGTTTGTCTACCGAGAGGTGGTATTTCACGAGAGGAATTTTCAACAAAAGCCATGAGGTATATGTCAAGGGTTTCTTGGCTCATGTTCAGGGCTGTGTAGGTACGGTGCAGGATAGACACGTATAGCTCCAGTACCAATGCTGTTGTTCGGTTTGGTTTGAATTGATGTTTTGATCAGCTTTCAAGATTATTTCACTCATATCATGACTTGTCAGTTGATAGCAGGAGGAAAATTGCAACATATATTAGTGTTGCAGTAAAATTGCAAACAGGTGAAGATTTGTTTCTATCCAACTGTTATATTAAATTAATGTTAAATTTATTATGTTTGCTCCAATAGATTATTTTACTGTATGTTTCCTTGGTTCATCAGTACCAGCCAGTGCTTGCAGGTTTATTGCAACATTCAGTGCTACCGATGTTACAAGTGTCCTCCTGCCTTAAACTTACCAGCTGCGAGACAAGTGAAGTAATCTTAAAAACGGCTCTAAACCCCAATTCAAAAGTGTTGTCAATGTGACCAATTCCTATAGTGTATTGATCCTGACTATCAACATCATATGGATAACAGGTGAATAACACCTTTATACTCAAATTAGGATATATCTGGATAACAATAAATGAGTTAAATTAGAAGAATGATTGTGACACCTTGATCCTTGCCAGGTGGCCCGTTAAATTTGTGTTTAACTGTGCAGGTAAACTGGTTAACAGTGGGTGATAAACAGACCTCAGAATGCATCATAAACATGGCCGCCATCGCTTCAGCCTTCAGCATGAGAGTTGGCATGCAATCACGCGTAATTAAACTGCTGACTTGTTGTTATGAAAGGACAGGAAATGTCCTAGGCGATGACCAGAGAGGCCTGGATTCCCTGATTGTTGATTCGGTCCTGTCTGTATGATCAAGAGCACGAGGTTATGAAATCAAGCGGCATGATCTGAATGAAGTTCAATTAAGCATCGTGGCGATGGGAAATCGGTGCTGCTAATTAGAGCTAAAATTAGAACTGGTAAGAAAAAATGTAAGGCAGTGCTTTGCAAAGGGAACGGCCGCCCTTGAGGAGTACGAGTGTATATCCGCATAGCCGTTGGTGCATTTATTGGTATCAATCCCTAATGAGCTAATTTCTCTCATCTTTCAGCATTATGCACCCACATGACTTAATATCAGCAGCTATAATGAGTCTTCATTGAGTTCTCTATGTTCTAGTTCTTCACCCACAGGTGCAGACTCATCTCGGCATTGGAAATCGCAGTCCTATAGTAATTCCGAAACCCAATTAAGTTCTTTATTAACATGTTTCATGAGATAATATGTAGCATTATATTGCAAACATTGAGTGCAATAACGTGCAATTTCAGGTGCAGATGTGCACCTTTATTCCGTCGCTGTAGGGCATTTATGCTGCCTTTAACCATAGCTGCCCTGCTAATAGGCTTGAGAACACGTGGAGGATCTCTACCGCTGGGAATGCTAAATCTTGATGGTATAAAAGTCTGCCGAGACCACCTGGAACCCTGGCAGTGATAGAACCCTGCGGGACCAGACTTCTGATACGTGGCGCTGCGACTCCTCATCGGTGGTGCTGCTTGTTAGGAAAACCAGAGGGTTATTTTACCTGGGCAGTGATATCTGCTTTTATCACACTCGTTGAATATCAATTGTATTGAAAGAGCTCTGTAAGGTGGCCAGCTGATGTGTACATAGGGGGTTCTGTGTTGGAGTGAGGAGATATACAAGTTGATGCAGACCATGACTGACAGATACAGAAGGCAGATATATACATGTTGATTTAGACTACAACTGTCAGCTGCAACATCATCTGGACATGATCGTGAGAGTGTTTAGTCTCAACTAAACAGGCTCGTGTGGAAACAAGTAAATTGAATCAATTGAGCCGTTTTATGTACCCCACACAAGTTGAGGAATAGCTTTGTAGTCACATGTGTTCAAGCTAACAGATATGTTTTTTTCACCAGAAATTTATGATGTGTTTTCTCAAAATAGTATAGATGTAATAAATTATTTTAAAATAACATGTTTTTTTTCAAATGTGACAATATGTCACAATTTTCATCGTCAGAATAGTATGTGGAAATACATAAATTTGTACATAATGATGAATACAAAGGAATATTTTGGAAAGAAATTCAAAAGAAGACATAAATATTTGATCAAAATAGGATTTGACATTTTTTGAGGTTCCAGTTTCAACACATGACATGTGGCATTATTTGACATCATAACAAACGCAGAATCTTTCATCATACCTCTAGAAATGTTTGAAAATAACATGGTGTTTTTTTCTCTCTCTAGCTTTGAGACTCTTCGTAAATGTATTTATCTTTCAGCATCTGTAAGCTCCTGCTTCCATTCTTTAGACAGCTTTACAAGCAGCCGGAATTTGTGAATAGGGTCTATTTGCAGTCTTACCGTCCTCTATACTGCAGAGCAACCAGCGAATTGGTACGGTAAATTGGCTATTTCTTGGCAAACAGTTTTGACGTGATGGCCATTTTGCTTTTGACACTGATGACACATAATTTGACACATGCTGACAATTATTTGGACAACTCCCTGGAATCGGTTATTACAAATATGACTGAAATTGATATGTCAATACTGGGAATCTGTGTGCAACGTTCTGTGTCAAATAATTATAGATAATTGCGACTACGGGTAAAGCGACCGTTAGCCGGCCATTCAATGGCCTCTAAATATAGCGTGGAAGAACATTTGCTTTCACATCCTTGTAGATAAACTAATTGATATGGCATTGGACCAGCGGAGTACATTTATCGCCTGCCTGTTGAAAATGAAAAAGTAAAAGTAGAACAAACATGAACGTTTTGTGCTAGGAAACTGAATACATTCACAATCCTGTTACTACCTTCATGATGTTTCCCTAATCAAATATCACAGCTGAGAGCAAATTATAACAAGTTTAAGACACATAATCACCAAGGACTGTGTCCTAACACAATAGATCATACTTTTATAGCTTAATAGTATTTAATTAAAATAATGTCCGTGCAAATTTTGTAATGAAGTCTAACATTTGGAGTTATAAAAATGCCAAAATTAGTAGAATGAACTAATAATATAAAACATTTCAAATAGTGTGTCTCAAAACCCATCAATTTGTGTTGCACGTATAATAATCAAATATGGCTACTATTCCTTTGTTCTCTATTGAACAATTATCTGAATCCAAGATGGCCACCATTTGTTTCTTGCTAAGGGGCCAATTATGAGAATTCAAGATGGCCACCATCCATGCTCTATGGGCCAATTATTGGAATATGGCATTGGCTACCATCTCTTCATACTCTATGGGCCAATTATCAGATCTAGAATACAAAAATGGCTACAATCTCGTAGAACTTTATGGGCGATTTATCAGAACAGGGGATAGCCATGGTACCATCTCAACAGTCAATGGACCAATTATGAAACAGACTTGAAACACTACCTTGAGCACAAATGTCATGCTGTCACTTGAGGAAAGGCTACTTTTTAAGACCAATTATAGTTCACATTTAATAAGCAGTCATGAGGATTACAACAATTTGTTTTCATTTTTATATTTATCAGCTTTCACATATTTATTACTCATAAAACTGCCAAATTTATATCTTCGTTTTCTCGATCAATACTTTCCATTTTCAATGTCAGTGCAATTAAATTTAAAACCTGCGGAATCATTTTCCGCTTTCTAGAAATGTCAGATAAACATTTTTGTTGTTCCGTTTCCATCTTGATTGCTGATAACACTAAGAGCAAACATTTAAATGTCAGAGAATTAATGAAGTTGGCCAAACCAGTGTGTTTTTACTCTCTCCTAAACCTTTAAAAGGTCTTCATTAGCCACAGAGATGTGTGAATGACACTGCAACTGTTAACTGCTGGATCTTCTACTGGTGTTTGCTGGTACTGCTACCATTAATTGTCAAAACCGCTACTGTTAACTAGTTGGGACTGCTGTTATAACTGTTGATATTGCTACTGTTAACTGTTAGGATCTGCTACTGTTAACTATAGTTAATTGTCAGGTCTGTTACTTAACTATTGGGACTGCTACTGTTAACTGCTAGGATCTGCTACTGTTAACTGTTGGGACTGCTACAGTTAATTGTCAGGACTATTACTTAACTGTTGGGAACTGCTACTATTAACTAGTTGGTACTGCTGTTAACTGTTGGGACTGCTACTGCTACTATTAACTAGTTGGTACTGCTGTTAACTGTTGGGACTGCTACTGTTAACTAGTTGGTACTGCTGTTAACTGTTGGGACTGCTACTGCTACTGTTAACTATTGTTACTGCTGTACAGTCGATTGTCAGGACTGTTACTTAACTGCTGGGACTGCTACTATTAACTACTGGGCCTGCTTCTCTTACTGGTCAGACTATTACTGTTAACTGCTAGGATCTGCTACTCTTACTGGTGCGACTGTTATACTGTTTACTGGCAGTACTGGGACTGTTTGGTTTGCTGTAATTGTCAGATGGAGTCTTGATTCGCAGATGCCTGTAGACACTGGTAGAACAGCCTTAGATGTATCAACGCTAAGCTTCTCTTTCAGACAAGTCGTTAGTGATAAAAGACAAAGACTTCAACAAACTGGCAGTTCCTTTGTGGGACGACAGATGGTGTGAGCAGACATAGATTCCAAACAGTTAGATGGCCTTCAGGAAGAGGCCTGGAACACAGTTTATCTGCCCGGTCCTGTAAGTGTACCGTGATCATCAGAGGGCTTACATGTACACTTCCCACAGCTTGGGGAGACTAGCTTTAAGCATCACGTGTTCACATCTCCAGATGCTAGATCAAAGCAAAGGGGGATGGCATTTATGTGCTAATTAATATACATGGTAAGGGCCAACCTAAAACCATTAAGAGCTTTTTTTTATTCAGGAGTTTTCTTTATGAATCAAATGTTGGTCAGATGAAGCTAAATGAAGTGATAGTAATTCCATTTGTGAATGTTTATTGGCTTTGTTTATTATTTTGAAGTAATGATCAACAGATGTATGTTATTATGACATTTGGAGGTCTTGACATGGAAATATTTCAAGATAAAGCAAGCATATGTTTTAAAATTTAAGTACTTAAATATACAATTATTATATATCATATTTAATTGATCAATAAAGCACAGCTAGTTAGCATTATCTAAGGAGATAATGATATTTATTTTCTCTCAGACATGTTTTATAACACAACAAAACAAGTACAAATTGGATGTAAAATACAATTTTTTTGACATATTGATTGTGAGTTAAAGATTTGCTGTCCTATGTCCTCATTGTTGGAATACTTAATAAATTATGACATTGAATGGGTTAAAGATAATAGTCATCTGCACTCAGGATGGTTAATGACTGCTTTCACAATATCTTTCAATATTGAATTTAATTGTGTTAGTGCAATTTCTTCAAAATTGATAATAATTTTAGGTGTTGAGCCAATTAGAGGCTTACAGATCAATACGGAGAAGGTTCTGGTATCCAATAAGCGAAACATTTATCATTACCTACGTGTAGATTGGAACACATGACCTTGACATTTCACAGGTCATCTGCGTCGCTGCATTTCTTCATGAAATTTAATCATTCGCTACCATTTCAGTTAGGGCGCCAATCCATTAGCTAGCAAGCATACGTGACTTGGCTCTTGATAAATATAATAATAGGAACGGGAGCCATTATTGAAGCTACCGATCATCACGCTAACATGTCTAATCTGTTCTGGGATCTGGTAATATTTCCAGAGTCGGTATTGAAATGGACTAGCACGTAGCAGTGTTACTAACACTTACTCATCAAAAGGGAGGTCACTGGATCAGACTCCAGTGTGAATAAAATATTGGAGGCTATACAGGTTAGAAGGAATGGTGCAGTCCTGTGGCAGCTCATGATGTCATAGATGATGGTGATGATAGACCATTTATATAGCACTGGTACACCACTTGCTATAGGAAATGACTGTCTAGCCTATCAGTGTTAATTATTCTTTGTATTTACAAACATTTTGATTACCGTATGTAAACATATTTCTTATATTTTGTGCAACTACATTGTATATGCTCTTGTATTCAGTTATGAATTAATGTTCAGTCATTAGCATTTATTGTGCCATGAAGCTTAATGAGTCACGAGACCGAATTCCTTGAAGCGCGAAGCTAGTGACTTCTTATCTATGCTGTTCAGTGACTTCTTATCTACGCTGTTCATTGAAGGAGAAGGCAATGATAGTACTGACTTTATTACAATATTAATGTGTGAGGTAATTGTGTTACATGTACTTTAGTAATCGTTTTTCTAATATCACAAGAATTCATTTTTCTAATATCACAAGAATATAGTAAGAACTTTTTATAATAATAGTTTTTGAAACTATAAATAAGATTAATTAAAAGAAATATATTGATGTAAAATTGGAAAATTATATTTTGGGAACTACGGATTCCTATGGTTCTATATATCACACTGACCTTGCAGTACTATGGTTGAATAAGACAAACAAATACATGTTTAGGTAAATAGGAAGCTAATAACAGCTAATGTAGCAGTATACACCGGGATATTTCTGGAATACAATTACCATGAATCTCTACAGTTGACAGAATGCAGATTGTCATTGGCCATAGCATCCCAGAAACAGACAGTGGGTTTACAGGTTGCATCTCCGTTCATAGCCCAAATCGATAATAGTACTGGAATAAAATACAAATACAACAAAATTGTGCTCAATCAGGAAAATATCGTCTATAAAAAAATATCTTGATCAACGAGATTGCTGTCTGATTACAAGGAGAAAACGTTATACTTGTGTGTACACTGGAACAATACATACATGTAGCTGTATTAAACAGATCAATGAAATCAAAGGAATTGCGGACAATGCTCAGAAACAAAGTATTATATTGTGTTGAAGAAAATTAACGCCATTCATAAACAATATCAATAATCATGTTAACTAGCATAACATCTTGTGAACACAAAGAGAAGAGATCTATATTTGTTGGTAAAAGTTTATATATGTTATGCATAATAAAAGCAATAACGATATCCACTCAATTTTATCATATTATTTTCAACAGCACTATCTAAAATATATTTTAATGAATTGAATACACAGACTAACCACTTATGTATAATTTCAGTTAAATTTGAGACAATGACAATGTAGCCAGGTGTTATATAAGATGCTCCTACTGGTCTTGGCCAGCGGGGTTACCCCTTTGGCTCAGTTGGTAGACCGTTGGACTCGCACAATCCAGCAACTTGTGTTCAAATCCCAGGGTGATCGGAATGATCCTCTGTTTCAACAATACAATGCAACTATTTTTGTTCTTACTTCTGTTACATCTATTTTATCTCAAACGTGTGGCACAACGCAACTATATCTCATACTTCTTACACCATGCAGCTATTTGTCTCCACCCTCTAACAGTAATCGCACTTCCAGAGAAACCTGCCAACTGTTATTGTTTGTTATTTTACCAAAATGTCCAAAGGCAATGGTTTGACCAAGAGAAGACACATCTGAAGCCTGACATATGACATGATGCCTTGGGCAGTTTCTCTCCTCCCAACCACGCTCTTTCCTCCCTACCACTCTCGCTCTCCTCCCAACCACTTTCTCTCCTCCCTATCACTCTCTCCTCTTAGACTAGCGGCACTCTCTCTCTCCTCCCTACCACTCTCTCCTCTTAGACTAGCGGCACTCTCTCTCTCCTCCCTACCACTCTCTCATCTTAGACTAGCGGCACTCACTCTCTCCTCCCTACCACTCTCTTAGACTAGCGGCACTCTCTCTCTGCTCCATACCACTCTCTCCTCTTAAACTAGCGGCACTCTCTCTCTCTCTCTCTCTCTCTCTCTCTCTCTCTCTCTCTCTCTCTCTGCTCCCTACCACTCTCTCCTCTTAGACTAGCGACACTCTCCCTCCTCCTAGACTTTTCTCTCTCTCTCTCTCTCTCTCTCTTTCTCTCTCTTTCTCCCCTCTCTCACTCTCTCTCTTTCTCCCCCTCTCTTTCTCCCCCCTCTCTCTCTCTCTCTCTCTCTCTTTCTCTCTCTTTCTCCCCTCTCTCACTCTCTCTCTTTCTCCCCCCCTCTCTCCCCCCCCCTCTCTCTCTCTCTCTCTCTCTCTCTCTCTCTCTC
>JAUTBZ010185316.1:0-22596 GCA_032361785.1 Lepetodrilus galriftensis | reverse complement strand
AGGGGCGACGTTCGAAAGAAGAAACGGGTAAAAAGGCTCGATTTGCACGTGCTGATGCTCTTCTTCACATACCCGCAAGTACAAATTCAGCCTACTTGGCTGTTCATTCTTTCGAACGTCGACCCTCTGCATAAAATAATATTTAGTCAAAATATTTTGTTATTTTAATGTTGGTTAGGTCAAACTATAATAAATATAATCTGGAACTAAGACAAGGTAACGTTGGAATTGTTTTAATACTGCACAATACTTCAATGCAAGTGTCAGTTTTTATTCATGATTATTTGTTAAAGCACAGGACTTTGAATTAATATATATAGTAAACTATATAGTTTACTATATATAGATAGAGATAGTATAATATATTATATAAGTACCAGGTAATTCAATAATATATTATATAAGTACCAGGTAATTCAAACTCCTGTGCTTAAAGTTACACAAACTTGGCATACAATAAACTCACACATAGAAACTGTCATCATATTTCATGTTACACCTCGCCTAATAAACACATTAAATCTGGATACTTTCTCTTGTGTCCTGTTTTTACAAACAATTATGTATGCCAGATGCTTGGCCCAAACTGGCAAAAATCGCTTGAGATGAACATGCATGTATTTTTACAATTAGATCTAATATTATAGAATTAAAACAGGAGCTGGTTTTAAAAAGTTGGTATAACTTGTATCAAATCCTTTTCACTGGAGAAATACTAGTAGTTAACAGGGCCTGTTATGTTTATAAAATAAAGTTTGAACGTGAAATAGATAATTGTCGGATTTGAACTCCGTTCTGCATGCTACAATGTGCGACTGTGATCGAGTTATCTGCCCGTAGTTTCAATACAAATGTACAAGGTGTCGCCCTAACTTCCATGACAACACATATAAACTTCCGCTGAGGTTGCCTGGGATCTCTAAGCAACGTTATCCCGTTAATATCCCTTACCAGAGTGATATTAGTCGACTAAAGGAGGAGAAACGTGAGTCAAACTAAACAGGAAACATGGCGGCTGCAACAGCCACTCTCAGGAGCCGTGAAATTCCCCCAGAGAAGCCAGATTTAATGACGGCTTCAGGATCAAGAAACGACGAGATGGAGGTTGTTTATACTGGCAACACTGGGAACGACATGGGCATCTCCACCGAGGGGTTCAGATCGGCTAAGTACAACCCATCTGAGTGGCTGGAGAGCAACTACGCGAAATACTACCAGTCCTTTGTTGACAGGGATAGTGCAGAAAGGCTGAGGTACGAATCCAAGAGAGAATCTCACGAAACCGAAGCAACAACCAACAAAACACAATCGGAAGTGACCAAGAAACTCAACGAAAGGGTCCACGACATCAACTTCTGGAAGTTGGAATTAGAAAGAGAGATCACTGATGTTATTTCTGAAACTGACTTATTGCTTGCCCAGAAAAAGCGGTTGGAGAATGCACTCCGTGCCTCGGAGATTCCGCTCCACATTGCTACAGACAATCTCAACTGTAGACAGCGAAGGCAGGGCGTGGATCTGGTTCAAGATGATGTGGAAATATCATTATTAAAGGTCTGTATTTAAATACTAAAGTTGTATTATGTGGTTCAATCAATAATTGACTGCACTTACACTGCCATTACGGTATATGCATATAACCGACTTCGCAAAAATAGCTGGTCCCAAATAGTATGTTATATCATATATGCGAGGTCTACTGTATATGATTCCATTATAAACTTTGATTTGTTAAAGGCATAATATCACAGCTGTTTGGTAGACAAATATCCAATGCAACCCCCTGTAGTCCACTGATAGACAACGTGAATATGGTCGTATTGATATTTTCTTCATTATGTATATGCAAGGGGACATAACTCAGTGGTACGACTTAAACATATAATACGCACACAAAACGTTTTCTCGCAAATCCTTCATAGTTCATGAATGCTTCCAAGAGAAGATATATAGCAGAACTTTCCCCTATTTCATATAAAATATTAATTATTTTGTAACTTTTGTATATGTATTATTTCAGGAAGTGGAAATTATCAACAATGTCCAAGATCTGCTCAAGAAGACAATTCATCAATCAGAAGAACAAATTAAGCAAGTTATTTTATCAAATGAAAATATATAGTGTGTACCCGGTATATGAATTCATTAATATTCTTCCTGCCTTTGGAAGCCAAAATAGTCCAACTAATATTATACGTATAACACTTTTAGATTGTCAGATTGAATTTGATTTAAACACCCTAAAATATATACGGTGTCATAATCTCCCCCAGAGAAGGGTACAGCCCTGACTCTGGCCTAGGCAAGATGTGGTGTCGTGGGAATAACTCGTAATCAAAGTCTATGCATCTAACTATTGTTTTCTATTTACTTCTGACAGATTGAGCCGAGATGCCAAGATGAATCTGGAGATGGACTGGAGCGACAAGAAAGAAGCGCTGGAGATTGACACCAAGTGTGCCGGCCTCCGCAATCACCACACAAACAAACAATTCTATGCCGGTGTAGCAAAATTCCAAGAGATGTAAGAATAATAATCATTGTACCGTTAACCCTCTCCCTGCTGAGAGGCAACTTATGTTGCCGGATCAAATGCAGAAATAGTACACTTTGATTTTATTCAGCAGGGAGAAGGTTAATTAGAAACTGGTACTGGTACTACAATTTCTGTATATTGTTCCAGAGGAAATTTGGCATAGATTCCACAATTACATGTTTACAATATGGTAGTTGCCGTCTAATGACGACAACATGGAAATTTATCATTAGCTTTATTAAAGATTTCCATATCCATTCCATAAAAGCAATTAATGGATAATTATAATTTATAGCGATGTAGGGGAAATAATATGAAGAAATCTTTAAAATTTATGACAGGAAAAAAACGTATAATCATTCTACGGTATTTCTAATGTTATTGTGTCAATGATTTATATGATTAGCCAGGAATAAAATTGGATACTATTTTTTACTTTAAATATCATCACATTTGTTACTTTAAATATCATATCACATTTGGGTTTAGAGATCAATCAGTGATAGAACTTGAATTTATATTTGAGGCAATATGGTACTCATCATGGATACATCTCTCTAGCAAAATCCTAAAAACTCATCTACATTTCCACCAGTTCTAGTAGTCCAATAAGTGGTATTATGCAGTGTTGGTGTTGCCAGGTGTGAAGTATTAATTTGTTTCTATTAACTTAAAACTTTTAAAATCTATTAACAGTCAGTCAACACCCGAGTCATGGGCACAGTTCACCCATGACAACATCGTGCGAGCGGAACACGAGAGAATGGCGTCCATCCAGCTGCGGACTCTCATCGACAACATCCTGGAGGACACTTCACGTGATGAGCGCGAGCAGTGCGACGCCGTCGATGTCGCCTTCCAGAAGCGCGTGGTGGAGATGGAGGATGCCAAGACTAAGATGGAGGACAACCTACGCAAGGTAAGTCACAACTGTGTCAGTAACGTTAATAATACAGTAGTTCTAACTTAGTGCTTCTTAAACACTCTCTATCAACACATAGATATACCAAAGACTTATGCAAGAGTACTATTTGTTGATTTCAGTTCTGCCTTCAGTGCCATACAAAATCACTTACAGGATCGAGAAGGTCATTAATGTGGGAGTGAATACCAGTTTAGTGCGGTGGATAAAGGACTATCTCTCAGACAGGTCGCAATAGATTCAGCACAATCAACAACGATAAGGATAAATACAGGCGTCCCACAGGGGTGCATTCTTTCCCCGGTTCTGGTTATTCTATACACTAACAAATGTGTTAGCAAACACAGATGTAATGCTATTGTCAAGTTGGCAGATGAAGCCGCTAGTGTTGGGGTAATCAGTGACAATGAGCTGCTACCACGATGAAATAGAACGCTCCTCCACTTGGTGTATTGACAATTGCTTAATTTTAGTTTTAATACAACGAAAACCAAGCAGTTTATTGTTGATTTTAAAATTAAGAAAACCACCATTACACTAGTTTCTATTGAAAACAACATTATTGAGGTGGTCACTGAATACAAATACTTAGGAACAATTATTGACGAATGACTGAACTGGAATTCCAATACGGACGCAATCGACAAGAAATCAAAATAGAAACTATATTTCAATTTTTTCTTAAAATCTCTAGTCAAATTGCGGGGGCCTCTTTCGAGAACATTTCCTCTATTGGCGAGTGGCAAGTAATTAATCTAGGGCTGAAAATAAAAAATACACATATATTAAAGTCAGAACTTTCCCTATTACCTTCTGGACGCTGCTTCCAAATTCCTAAATCTAAAACAAATATATACTCCAAGTCTTTTCTCCTTCCCTACATACATTCATCATTTAAATAAGCAATACTACATGTATCAGTTCTCTTATCTCCACTTGTCATATATATGTGTATCTGTCTTGTCATCTTAACTATTATGCTTGTTTTGTGTTCTCTCATCATATGTGTTGTTCTTTTATGTGTTGTCAATGTCAATGTCTTTTCATGATGTGAAACAAATTCCCCCGGCAATAAACTATTATCTTATTATCGTATCTTATCTTATCTTACTGTGCGAGATCAAAGGTGCCGCCTATACATTATCACATGGTAAAGTGACTTGGCATCCTCATACTTTAACTATACTAGTTCAGGGCAAAACTATACTTAATAGGACAGCTAAGTGCACTACGAGAAATTACGTGACTCGTCATTTGGGCATCTTGAAAACTGGAAGCAGAATTTATCTTTGGCATCCTACAGCAAGCTCAGCATTTGCTAAAATAAATGTTGTTTGGTATCAGCTTATTACGACAAACTTGGACAATAAGATAATCGGATCAGATTCTCACTTTCTTTAAAGATTGCAGAGTTATTGCCAAATCTACAAACTCTGTTACCATGGTAGCCACAGCTAAACTGCTTATGACGTTACTGGCAAAATCATTACTAAACACGGCTGATCATAGAATTGGCCATAGTGTCATAATCCCTTTTAAAGAGTAAATGTTTGATCCAGTTATCTATTATCCAAGCTTTTCTGAATAGAATGACACCGAAATATAAAATTTGGAGCAATTATTCAACTCGCTGTAGCAGTGTGTAGGACAGGAAACAAACGTCTAGAATTGGTGAGTTTTATATAGTATCGTAGTCTATGACATCACTTACAGAAATTGTCGCTATACAGGTGTCCGTAGGATGGCCATAATTCCTTAATCCGTTTTAAACCTGATCCAGATTTCCATAGTTCAAGCTTTTTGGAAGCAAATGTTCAGCTTGTTATATGACCGATATATATATATGATAATAATACGGTATCGAATAACTGTTATCCAAATATATCTCCCAAATATGTATGGTAAATTTATGGTAATATTGCAGAATAAATTTATAATGCAGTAATATTGCTGGTTATCTTCGTGTAATACCGGTAGACATTATCCACCGTTCTGTGACACTCGGTGAGCTGAACGATTCCAAGGCTTGATGCCTGGAAATTAGAGTTCCAAAATGGTGACCAAACGTGGCCTAGCCACGCTATTAAACTAATATCTAGGGGTAGATAGTGCTGTATCCCTTTAAAGGCATAATATCACAGTTGATAAACCTGTATAATGGACAAACGAATTTCGATCTGAGACTAATTGCGCATGAATTGTCCAACCAAAAGTTGTTACTGTAAATCACGAAATTAATGCGTCACTAATTTAATGCGACCTCTAGATCTTAGACGTAAATGTGACACCAATAAAATACGAATGGCCATGTCTCCATTCATGTTTGTTCACCAGTCTTACCTTTAACGCACAGCAATTAAATGCGACAATACTGTGGTCGCATTTTTCGCATTAATATTCTGCTCGCGTTATTTTCATGATTTATAGTATGTACTGATGTTCTTATCCCCCAGCAATCGATAGTTATAAAATAATTCATATTCATAAAGGGAACGTAGTGCTAATTATCTTGTCTTTGATGCATCAACTGATCTATGAAGGAATGTGCAATGTCCCCTTGCATAATATAATGAAGCAAAACCATACCATATTCAGGTTGTCTGTGCAGTGGAGATTTGTCAACCACAAATACAAACATGATTGTATGTATGTCAAGTGAATGTACTTTGCAGTTGTAGCTAAAACTAGTCCAAAACAACCATAAATATCTGTGATATTATGCCTTTAAAATAATAATAATAATAATAATAATAATAATTAATAGTACAGTGCACTCGCTGGGACCAAGATAATATGCCGGTTTTGAGCGAGTGCTGGATTACTCTGTTGGACTTGACTGAACGCTATAAGTTCAATCTTTCATGCTAACAGCCGTTCAACACGCTTAATTTTTGCTGGTCGCTCTGCAATGATGATGATACTAGTAATCTAGCTCTATCTATATGAACAAATTAATTACCTTTAAATGCGTATTTAATATCCTATGGCACTCTAACTCAAAGAAGTGTCATCGGTATACATGCATAGTAATCCCATATTCAAATAAATTACATGCTACCGGGACGGCCAAGTAAATGGCTGACAATATTGTTTTCACAATGATTACCGGAATTTTAAGCAATTCAGTGAGTATACATGTAGGTCTATAGTAATCCAATTGATTAACTGTGTATTGCGAGTGTGACTGCCAACTTAATGTCTATCAGAGTTTTCATAATTTGACACCTAAGCCAGTTTATAAAAAGTAAATTAGTAGTAGAATAACTCGGCCGGCCTGCTTTAAGAACTATTGGAACATTGAAGTATGCACATTTTTCAGATGTGCGACGAGATCACGAACCAGGAGAAGAACATCGAGCACCTGAGGGCGGCCATCCGTGACAAGGAGGATCCTCTCAAAGTGGCGCAGACCCGCCTCCAGAACAGGACCTTCAGACCCAATGTTGACCTGTGCAGAGACCCTGTGCAATATCAGTAAGTCACATTTACAGCTTTCACTTTTAAAAATAATTAATACAAGGATCAAACTATGATATTTTCAATTGACTAGCTGACATGAATGGCAATGATATGATGTCAGAGATGCAATTTTTCAAAGAATCAAAAACATTATTTTGGAAAAATAATTGCTTCCATCTTTGACAATAACTGCAGTATCACCACTACTGGCACTAGACAACAACAAAACAAAAAATATATAAGAACCTTTCAGAAAATAATGTCTTCAGTCTTTGACAGGGACTGCAGTATCAGCCATAGTTCATTATCACGTTATCTGTGGACTAATTCCTCCTTTCTTCTCCGCAGACTTGTGGGCGAGGTGAACGAGATCTGCCAGTCCGTGGACGCCCTCCAGGCCAAGCTGAACGACTCGGTGAACTCGCTGAAGGACCTCCAGGACAACCGCATGGTCCTGGAGAAGGAGATCTCCTGCAAGAAGAACAGTCTCTTCATCGACAGGGACAAGTGCATGTCTCACCGCACACGCTACCCGACCACCACCAAACTGCAGGGCTACCAGTAAACTCTTTACACATACGTATGTTTATCAGAACATGATTACTATTTCGCTTGAGTATGCTTGAGTATTACGGTAGCTACTGGTACAGTTGAAGGCGATCATTCTTTCTATATTTTCATTGTATACAATTGTCAATTATACAAGTTTTTCACAATGTCCATGTGTTTATAAATATATATAAAATGTGGTAATTTTAGAGAGGAATATTTGTACCCTTATATTTATATGTCTTTACATGTCTTTACATGTGTTTTGTGTAAATGAAGCAATCTTCTGTTAAATAGCACTGTGTGCAGTGTCTTCATAATCATGTTTGTCTACTTCAATGCAGTTTGATTGTACTGTACATAATTTGTAAATTTTTGTGCTATAGCATCTAAATACCATCATGAAAACCTGTGTCCAGGTCTTAGTGTTTTCACTATCTGTCCTCAGTATTATTCTAGTAGGCCTTTCTGAGCTACACCCCGATCTCTCTAACAGTTATTACCAGTGTTTGTTTTGTACATAAAGAGTACCGTATTATACAATAAGTCTAAGAGTAATAAATTTGCAATGAACACACACTGAAGGAGTTTGTCATGCCTGGAAATGAGACTGTTTTAGATTTTACCAGACTTGTTGTTTTTTTAATTAACGCTTTAACCCTCTCCCTGCTGAAGGCAACCAAAGATGCCCTAATAAGCAGTGCTTTTGCCTATTCCAGCAGGGAGAGGGTTAAGTCGCAGCGGGATTGTTTCACCCATAGGCGACGATACCAGACTAGATAATAACCACAACCATTGGAGATTCAAATGTGAGGAATGTCTGTGACTATGAAATACACTGCAGTATTGTGTAATTAGAACTTGTGAAACTCCAATCATAGTTAAGTACATGTAATAATATCGATCGCAACGTATGGCTGAAATCATTGATATTTTGAAATCCCAAAGGTAAAATAGTGAGTCCGTGAATATGGAGTTTAACGTCGCTGCAGGAATCTTTCACACATTTGCGACGATTGGTAAAATGGAATCAAATGTTGATGTTCAGTTGAGTACAAGAAAAAGAAAGCAAGCTGGTACCAGGTAACAGAGTAACTGATGTGAAGAATATTTGGTTACTACTTGACCTACAAATGTAGCCAAGTGTGATATTAGATTCTCCTATTGGTCTGGGCAACTCAGGTTCGAATCCCAGGATCTGCATGATCGTGTTACACATACCGGTATTCCATAAGTTTGCGACCTCCTATAGAATATGACCTACCTCAAGAAAACCAGAGTTTAGTTTTGACTTGAGAGCTTACAATCATAATGTAATGGTAGGTACAAGGAGTAGAAAACTATTCATGTGCATCAACACTATTGGCTTGGTTACATGTTGAGTATACATTAATAACAAATGTGGGTTAGAGGTACAAGACAATATGTTCTGTATTCAACCGACAGTACTGCTATAGGAACAGAATCTCCACAGCATAAAGTTGTAGTAATATTGTCATCATTGATATCCTTTAGCAACGCAGTGCTCTATATGCCCAAAACACATGAACAATGAAACAATTCAGCACAGAGAAAGAACCATCAGCAAAGATTTTTTTAAATACTGGTAAGCAAATTTCCAAGTTTTCTCAAATTGAGTAAAACCTTGTGAAATAATGGCCACGTCAACCCGACATACAAGGTTTCTTATCGAGCCATATTGCTGAAGATCTTCATTATCATTAATGAAACTGTAGCTTGGAGATGGAAATATTGATTTTGTTGAATTTTGTTCAGGATCCTGTGGTCTCTGTATCTACATTTTCTTTTGTTACTAAAAAAGTGAAATTCCTAAATTTAAAAAAGAACAAAAAAAAAGAAAAGAGGAATAGTCTACAAAGTTTTCATCTTCTCGATTCTTAGAAAATGTTTTTCGAAGCATCAGTAGATTTTCATCTCCATTGGTGCACGTGATAGGTATCTCTACGTCTTAGATATTCTGACAGGATTGCACCAAGTACAGATTTTGCAACCTCAAGAGAATTACAATGATTGCAATTAGCTCATCCATTTTGGCCGGTTATCAATTCCAAATATATTTTGGAGTATTTGTTTGGTTTACAATGGTCTTGAAAGTAGTCCTGAATTTAGTTCTATTTATTAAGGTAACGAAGTGCAAGAAAGTAGAGCTCCATCTGTACGGTAATTGATCTCTTCCTTAGAAACAACACAAAAATTGAATGCATTAAATGGATTTAATTCACGAGTGCGTTCAAGATGATTTGACAATACAACATCTGTAAACATTTTAACAGGAAATACCAGGTAACAAATGAATCCTAGATGAACAAGCAGTTGCCAATATGGTGGCCATCATTATTATAAAGAGACGGCCTATTCTGGTCAACCCACATTAAAAGTCAGACAAGCATTCATGCTATACTACATTCTCTTACTACAGTATGCTGGAGGCAACCAGAGCTGCCCTAGAGCAGTGTCGTCTAACCCAGCAGGGAGAGGGTTAAAAGGAGATTGGTCCAGATTTGCAATTATGTTTGTACGAGTGAATACCAGTTTACGTTAAAGGCATACAATCAGCCAGATTTCAAATGACATGCATCATATTACTTCTGTCCCACAGGATATTACTTCTGTGCCACTTGTATTTTCATCAATCTACAGATGGGGGAATTCCACAATATGAATATTACATAACTTGAAAGGGCACAACAATCTTCCATTGTACAACATACTGGCAATACAGCCATGTGTAACACGTTCATAAAATAATGTGTACAGAATATCATTGTTTACAACGAACAGGGAATGCCTCGTCATTTGCTACCTAGTAAGACATGAGGAACAAGTAGTCAGTTGAATAAAGCACTTGTGAAGAATATATATAAAATTAAAATATGTATATATTTTCAGGTACTATTTATCTAACCATTATGTAGGCCAGCTAGCTGCGACTGTATGCCTTCAGTAACAAAACATAACTTGTTACACACACCGTAGTTATCTTTATCATGAGAATGACAAAATGAACACAATGATGAATGATTTGCAAATATATGTACAGTTGTATCATTATGTGATGATCTAACCACAATTGCAGTGTTCATGGTAGACTAGAAGTAGTAGCAGTACAAGATTCCCATGTTCATCTCCAAAATACAACTCTCTCATTTTACAAGGCGATTAAAGAAACAAAAAGTACTTTTTAAATCCCTCAACATGCCATACAGCACTTACAGAGCGATTGAGTGGAAACCTTGTTATATTATTCACATGATCCGATTCCCCATCTTTCACTCATAATTTAACCCAGACTGTTCACACTTTGTACTTTACAAAACAAACACGCTCGCACATACAATTTATGAATAACAGCAACAAACATACATAACATGTAACATTTCTGCAGTTGTTGAAATAATGGTGGTAGTTGATAAAACATCACCGATCGCACAATTGTAACGGATACTGTTAAAACTACTTTAATTTTACCATGGGTTTATTCTTTTCTTCCACAATAAGTCATGCTCTGTAGACAATACTGTGCATAGGAAGATTTAAAGAAATACTTTTAATTACATTTAGTTTAGTCTAATCTGATATAACCATTAATCACATATTGATGGTAACTAAAATCTGCGAGCGGTTCCCTGCTGCAAGTATCTGGACTCGGGCTGCCGACTGATTCCTCCCATCATCATCAGGTTGGTGTTCTGCGACGGCTGCGTCATGTACAGGCCTGCTCCCATGTTGTTCATCATCCCACCACCGCCCATGTTGAACACCCCGCGATCACTGGTGTTGGTCTGAGCAGGAAGCCACTTGCCACCATTGCGGGAACCGGAGTTGTCAACGACCCCGTGACCCCACGACTGTTCTATCTTGTTGCTGCGGTCACCTCCACTTCCCCACGATTGGCGAGACGTGGATCCTCCATCTGAAAGATGGATACCAAGGTTATTTGAGAACACAGCATTTCAAAACTCATATACACTGTAGCTGAAATTACAATTATTGTGAAACTCTATTGTCTTACGGAGTCTTGTCATACATCTGTACACAAAATTTGATATCGAGATTACATAATTAATCTCAGTCTTTTATGTGTGTGATTTTGATCACCACATTTGTATCCAAGTCATGTGTTTACTAGACATCAGTTTCATTAATAGAGGATCACATGAACAGCATTGAACTCTTTTATCTATCAGAACTGCATCAAGAATACAAGAGAGAACGTACTTCTATAACCAGCATCTTTTGTGACACTTTGGTTTTGGCCTTGCCATGAGTCCCGTCCACCTGATACAACCATTCTGGAATCTGGAAAAACAAGATGCTGGTTAGAAAATATCTGAAACGTCCAGCACATTTCAGGTGCTTTCTTCTCAATTTGCGCATTGTTTCTAAGCACGGATCGATGTTGTTTTTTTTTGCTACGAAAATACGATCTAATAGTATAGATAAAAGTGTAAATAATGTTGGCAAAACGTATAAATGCTATTTATGCATGTCTATCGTAATTGAGAGAATGGAAACAATGTGATGCATGACTTTATTGCTGTGCTAGCAATCTCGTTAGGCAGCAGTGTTTTCACTTTGAAGATATTCTAGATTTGGATTTTAGGAACGTCTTCGTAATATATTATGGTGATCTGATAGTTATATTATTATTGGTTTTGATTGAATTAATGTTTAACGTCGCGGCGGGAATATCTCACCCATAGGCGACGACTTTGTAGATTGAAGTCTATATCATGTGGACAGACAGACAAATCTGCCAATGTAAATGTTACAGACTATTTTAAAGTCATGATACAGACTATCATGTACATTACGTATATTTGTTGATATACTGCGGGTATAATAACATGGGGGGGCATGACATGGACCCAAACTTCCGCAGTATAGTGAGGGAGCACTGTACCTCTGTGATTGTCCGACTTCCAATCAGAGCGAGATTCGTGTCGTTGTGGTTGTGCTTGTGGTACGTTACGTCGGTCGTCATCACGCCCCCTGTTGAAATCACGTCCTCGGTCGTCGTCACGCCCCCTGTTGAAGTCCCTCCCCCTGTCGTCAGGCCGGGCATGTGAAGAATGTGTGTCCCTCTTATCAGTGCGTGTGTTGTGTGGACGAGTCTCGGAATACCTGTAATAATACAATTTCCATTGATCACAAGTTAAAAATAAGCTTAGTAGAGAAGTTTTCACAAGTTAAAAATAAGCTTAGTAGAGAAGTTTCCAAAGGAAAGAGATATTCTAAACATGTAAATGTCTAGTTTCGGGAATCAAGACAATGTCACCTTTGAGCTTCTCCGAAGCCATCTGAACGTCGATCGTCTCTTTCTCTGCCATGTTGAAGCTGGACTTCCCGCCGGTCTGTGCGGTCATCAAAGCGACCTCTGTTGGCACTGCGGATATCTGTAGTGCGAGTCTCTCGCCGATCGTATCGTTCCACCTTCCGTTCTATGTTGGTATCAACGCTTCGTCTGAAGTAAATGAAAAATATAGTGTATATCGAAAATGATTATTCTTCATTAAAAAATAGGTCACCCACTAAGAGGACAGAGTCCTAGTAACATTTCTCAGGGCATTGGGGCAACGGGTGATTGCAATTTTCAAGACCATTCATGTAATAACAGTAAACACCAGGACAAGACAACATGATCGCAAAAAGACAGCACGTAATGGGAAAACTTACCGTTTAATTGGACCATTCCAATCATCGTCATGTCTACTGCCGCGATTCTCGTATGTTCGCTTGATGGCTCTTTTCTGATCATCCAATCTGAAGATGATAGTGATTACTTCATCAATATGTATTCTCACTGATGTGCAAGTGAATTATTACTTAATGTTGCTGTGGACAATTTCTCACCCAAAATAAAAATGTCTTTGAAAATGATACATGGAGTGGACCACAGGATACTTTGGGAAACAACATTCCATTTCATCTCACAACATTTAGGCATTTTTATTCAGAATTATACCAAAATGTAGTGCACTTCATTTATGCTCAGCAATCTCACCTTTTCTGTTCTATTCGGAGCTGTTCTAATCTTTCACGTTCCAACTTTTCGCGTACCAATCTCAGCCGTTCTGTTTCAAGACGCTCGCGTTCCAACCTTTCTCGCTCACGTCTGAATCAAGAAAGTGCTAATTTCAGAAATTGACATTCTGTACTTTTAGCAGTCACTGGCATTGAATGCAATAGCAAATGTAATTCAAAGGATGCCCTGCTACAAAACAACACCCACAATTATCCAACACGTAAGTTGTTGTTTAAAACAGACACAATCCACCTACTTGAGCAATATCTTTTCTCTCTCCAGCCTCATAGCTTCCTCGCGTTGACGAATGTGAATTTGCTTCTGTCGATCTCGCTGTCTGTCCATTTCGGCAACTCGACGTCTTTCCTCCTCTCTCAGAGTTCGTTCCCTCTGTCGTAATCTTTCACGTTCCCTCTCGGCCTACCAACAAAATACTAGATGTAGAACTTGATTTCAAATGCAATCAGTGATGTGAGCCACAATGGTACTTCTCATAGGTAGCACAAAACAGCAAAACAATGGTGACACACACGAGTCTTGACGGCTGTGAACTCACCTTGATCTTCTCAAATGACAAGATGTCTTTAGCAGACTTGCCAGACTCGGATTTCTTGTCTTTATCCTTGTTAACTTCTTTAGCTTTATCAGCAGTGGTCGTCTTCACTTCGGTCTTCTCCTCAACCTTCTCCTTCTTCTCCTCAGGCTTCTTCTTCTCAGCTGAATAGAATTAATGACAATATATAGCCTTCACTCACCCATATATAGTTTTGATTGAACTAATGTTTAACGTCGCGGTGGGAATATCTCACCCATAGGCGAAGAAGCTTTGGGTTAATTTTTTTTTTATTAATTTCATCTAAAAGGTGTTAATTTTGAAAATGAAAATTCATGGACTTTCCTGTTCCAGGGAAACCTTGCATATACCAACACGATGCAATGACACTATCTATTAACCAACCAGAAACAAATAAAATCTGAACTAAAAAATCTTAATATTTTGTCCACCCCCACCATATTCAAGGCCATAAAGCATATTGCAATAAGAAGACTGGGAGAAGCGCAACAACGCTTACCAGAGCCAGTGGCATGTCTCTTGGCAGCAGGAGTTGTCTTCTCATCATGTTTCTTATCCTTTACATCTTTACGCACATCATGTCGAGCCGACCTGACAGGAGGTCGCCGTGACCTCGTGTCTTTCACATCGCCCTTCTTGTCGTCTTTTTTCTCTACCCTCTTCTCACCCTCTTTCTTATCTGTGTTTGAAAACATTACCCAGAGATTATTGCTACAATCAAGTGTTATGGTAAGATCACACCCAGATTATTGCTACAAGTGTTACGGTAAGATTATACCCAGATTATTGCTACAATCAAGTGTTACGGTAAGATCACACACACAGATATTATTGCTACAATCAAGTGTTACGGTAAGATTATACCCAGAGATTATTGCTACAATAAAGTGTTACGGCAAGATCCATAAGCCATGGCTGCCGCAGGGTATTGTTTCACGAAGCTCTCATAGCTATTACGAGACAATAAACACTCCGATAGCGATCTCTTACACATGGTGATCAGGCACTTACGAGACCGCTATGGTCCGATAGTGGATATGAGAGCTTCGAGAAACACTACAAAGATGAATAAAGGATAATAACCACACATTCAATCCCCACAACACAGCACTTCGCTGGCATTGGTCTCCAATTATATTCTCTTTCATGTTTCTATCAGATCAAATAAATAAGCAGTAATAGAACGTCCACAGTACCTGCTGGCTTCTTGTCTGTTGTCTTGGTGACTGCTGCCTTACTTGGACCACCAGGTTCATTCTTTGCCTAGAGGAGACAATAGCAAAGATATTATTAGTATAATCAACAGCTTAACATAAACCAACATGACTAGAATAACAACAGTGTTAAACTATATGTCATTTTCTATTGAACAATTTACATGGAAATCTTGCAGTATGTGTTACTATAGTATTAGGTTTTCAGCAAACTTAAAAAACATGGTTCCATTTCGTTGTAGCCATACCATCAATGTAAACATGTTCTGGTAATAAAATAATAATTTGACGAAAGGAGTAGAGGGAATAGGGTTACAAAAAAGTATACCATGTTCTTGTCAATTGCATTTAAGGAGTGGTAGAGTGCATGCCTACCTTCTCCACAGAAATCATCTTGCCGTGCAGCTCAGTACGATGTAGGTGCTGAATACACTTGGAAGCCTCATCAGCTGACGACATCGTCAGGAATCCATAGCACTTGGCACCAGGACTGCGGGCGTTGGTCACAACCTTAGCTCCAATCACCTGCAATCATAACCATATTTAGTCATTAGATGAATCCATTGTATATGAAACTAAGACTATGTACATTGGTCACAGCAATCACACCAATTTACAATTTATTTAGTAAAAAGGATTTCCCCCTGTAGTAATCCTTCCTGATATATTTTATTTATTTATTATCATATTTACCAATGTATGTTTATCTTTTCCTTACCTTTCCATATTTACTGAAGAGACCTTTGAGGTCAGTAGCCCGTGTTGAAGACGCCAGTCCACTCACCCACAAGTTGCGGCTATTTGAACTCCCTGAATACAAACATAGATAATCAAGTTATGAAATAATTAAAACTTTCAAATTCAAAATGTTTAATAATCATAATGGACCAACGTCCAAGAAAATCATACCAAAATATTTATCTTATTTTATTATAGGTTTGATTATTTTATTAACAACAGCTATTATTTACCTTTAGTGTCCTTTTCCTTGGTATCCTTGTTGTCAGAGCTGGAATGCAAAAAAAGATGCATGCTTTACTTTTGAAGATCTGATGCAAAACATTTACACATGCAACAGTTGGAGTTACTAAAAAGTATACAATTATAAATGTTCTACTTCCAATAGATACAGAAATTTCCAGGCAGCATTCCCCCCTGCAATATTTTCATGCCTAATAGTAATACGGTAGTCCATTTTCCTCCTGCAATATGTTCATGTACAACTCATTACTGACACAAGATGTTTACAAACGTTTAATCTTTACTGTAGAGAGATAGCTGGGTAGCATGCACGGCCAAATAGATGTTTTCTCTGTGCAAATACCATTATTCCATAAAGAATTGAATACAAATCAAAAGTACAAACTTGTTCCAAAAGAAGTAAAGATAGAGAAGAGTGAAACCATATGTATCATTTGTGTAGAGTTTAAACACACAAAAGTGACAAAGAAATGCAAGCATGGAAGGCAATGATCCCTATCAACCAGTCATCATTCCTATGGAAGAGGGAGAGACACACACAATACAATGGTGGGATTCACTTGTGTCTTGTTCAGATGATAGAGCTGACCAAAATACCGTTTCTCAATATTGTACTACTACTACTACTACTAAACACATTTTGTTTTTAAATTCTAATAGCTTGGATTCAGGGTAAATGTTTGATTGTATAACATTTCTTTAAATGTCGAGGTTAGAATCTAGCTGGTCCAATCTCATAACAATGAAAAGAACCCAAAGGTGAGCATTCTCATGACAACAATATGAATAGGTCGAGATATTGGTTAGAGTAGAAAATTAGGAATACATATTTGGTCATGTGATCATACTTTTGCCCTCTGTGATCTTGGTCGACATCACTCTAGTCTATGGGACGGATTTCTTACGCATGTTGCCATAAATTATAGTATATTATCGGGGTGAAAAAAAACACTTTCTATTTCGATCTTTACAAAAATATAACCAAGACTTCAGGAAGTTGGATTCACGTGTTTAAAAGTCAATATTCAGGTGACCTCCTAATTACATAATAATCAGGATATAACTGCTGAGCTGTTGCCATCCGGTCTAGTCATACGTGACAAGTAGATGTCTGGCAGTTGGACGATGTATTGTCAGTAGGACAGCAGAGGCAGGTAGTAATCCTAGGGGGACATATTACAAGTGGTAAGCTCACGAGACTGGCGTGTCATGAGAATCACATACTTCTGGGTTCCTATGTTGTTTGAACTGCGGGCCAGCTTAGGTCTAACACAAGCATTTAATTATTGTCATCAGATAGAACATTATCTTAATTATTGTGTAAGCAGATTTCCACCAATTTTAAGTATATTTTTCATTTTGATAGCTAGTCAAGTTGCAAATTTAAAAGCATGGATCATTGGTAATCTCTCTCATCTGGGTCTTATCGTACTGAAAGCTGAGTGGTCTTCGAGATGTTAGCATGATCAAGAAGACATCTATACAAACCAAACCAACCTCTTGGCAGGTTTTAGATCTTCCTTATTGTCTTCTGGCTTCTTGTCATCCTTTTTTTCTGCAGATTTGGATTTGTCTTCTGTCTTTGCCACTGCTGCATCACCACTTGCGGGATCCACGACAGGTTCCGTCTTCTCCTCCGACGTCGCAGCCTTTTCCTCGCCACCAATCAGATCAGCATCGATCTCGCTCACTTGGGTGTCGTCAACTCGCACATCGAACGAGTCGTCGGTTGTTTCAAAGATGGCTATGGCTTCATCCTTCTTGCCTGCTGTAGGCTTACTTACATCCTTAGCCTTGGCTGCCACTACCGCTGTCTTCGCTGCTCGTGGAGACGCAGAACGAGTAGCAGCCTTAGTCGGAGCTTTGGGCGTCGTCGTCGCTGGTACAACCTTGGCTGATGCTGCAGTTTTAGGTGTCGTAGCTGCCGCTGTTTTGGGTGTAGTAGCTGCCGCCGTTTTGGGTGTCGCAGCTGCCGTTGTTTTGGGTGTTGCCACTGCCGCTGTTTTGGGTGTTGTCACTGCCGCTGTCTTAGGTGTCGTCACTGCCGCAGTCTTGGGCGTCGTCACTGCCGTTGTTTTGGTCACTGCCGCTGTTTTAGGCGTTGCCACAGGTGCTGCCTTTGCTGTTACAGTTGCCTTCAATGATGCAGGTTTGGCTGGAATTGCAGGTTTGGTCGCTTTAGCCACCGCAGAGACCTTCGGAGTTACGGTTTTGGCCACTTCAGTTTTCACTTTTGTAGTTGCTGCCGTCTTGGCCTTTGTGGGTGTTGCAGTAGGAGCTGGAGTAGGTGCTGGAGTTGGAGCTGGTGCCGGGGTAGGTTCTGGGGTGGGTTCTACGACCGGTTCAGGCTCCTCCACGGGCTCCGAGTCAGCTTCAACCTCGGCTTCCGGTTCTGCTTCAGGCTCGGCTTCCGGGTCCGCCTCGCCTTCTGCTTCCACCTCTTCCCTGTCCACCTCCGCTTCCCCTTCCACATCCTCTGCCTCCACATCCTCATTGCCAACATTCTCACTCACATCCATCTCTGTTTCTTCGTCATCTTGGGAGACTAGAGAAATGTTCAGGTTAAACATATTTAGACCACATCACGAATAGTCCAATGATAACAATAATGATACTTACCGTATACACTATTACCTATACACATGAAAAGCCAACAGAAAACTAGAACCAATGAAGATTCTATAAGCAAATGCCCAGAAGTCCAGTTCTTTCGACCAGTAACGTCTGTTGATGACAAAGCAAGCGCGGGAAGATCACAATACCATTTGTCCATATTCCAAGCTCTATCAGGTCTTCTGAGAGGCTTCTTCTGAAGGTCCAACGTCACAATATCCATCACAATCGTTCACATATAGCAAAAACAAATGTTGAAATAGCCATGTTCATTTGTCGAAACAGTTGCATGGAAATCCTCAGTCAGTTTATGTTTGGGGCAGTATATTAATTTCAATACGCTATACCAGTTCTCCACACAAGGTCTTCATGGCGGTGTTCTCCGCAACGTTCATTCTTCATAGCACAGCGATCTGTCTTCCTCGGAACACTCCACTTCTGTCGCACATCAAACGTCAGCATCAAATGTCCGTTGATGAAAATCTACGGTACCGATCTGTACTGGTCCATTCCATCTAAGCAGTTGCAATCTTCTAAAAGAAGCCTTGGTTGACGAAACATAACTAACCATATAAACTGTGACAGAACAATGTGTAAAGAGAAATGACGATAATTTAGTACCAGTTACTCTGTGTTACGAACTGTTTGACAAAGTGTGACCGGACCCTCAGTGTCAACAGGTCAGTATTAGCTGAATGTAACGCGATTCATAGTGTTGTATGTACAATCCATACTTACACACAAACACATGTGCTTACCTTCTTCAGCTTCCTGTTCCGTTGACAACTCTCCTTCCTTATCCTGAAAAGACAGTTGTACTACGAAGTGAAAACTATGTCAAATATCATGTACCTTACATTATGGAGTTCTAATAAGTAGCAACAGTTTAGACCATAATCTGTATTCTATATCAACTGTCAGGTCGAAAATTGTGCCATAATGACTTCGGAACACACAGATTTGAAATTTGTTACTGCAATAATTTTTCATCCATTTTCTACAATATAAACCATTTGATAAAGATATTAGTCTCTGCATATAAAAATATGGCAGAGATGAGAACAATTAACCATTTAGGGAATTATATGAAGGAATTACCTGCTCCTTATAGGAAAGCATTTGAAAATCTATAGAAAATGCATTGCATCAGATCAAGTGTGACTTGTATTAATAATTGTTCGCAACATTTTAAAAATAAATAACAAACAACAAAAATTACATATCATACGGATTGATGAAACGGAAAGAAATGTTGCTAACCAGATCAATAACATCTTCGATAATATTTTCGGAATCATCTCCAATTTCATCTATTTCTCCCTCAATATCAGCCAGCATTTCTTCCTCCTCCTCCTCCAAGATCTCTTCCTCTGCTTCCTCATCCAAGTCATCATACTCTTCCTAGAAATTGATAATTTGCATCAACATATTTGAGTCATGCTCCTTACTTTTTAAAATGGCACAATCAAGGAATTTAACACTACATGTCAATAAATAAACTGGATAGACCTGAAAACCAACTACAACCCAAAGGACATTGTATGGGGACATAACCTTTGGAACGCACTGCCACTTGATGCTGTATGTCATGAAGATGTAAAGTTTTAAATCCATGTATACTGAAAAGTATCTTCTTCAAGAGCACTTTTGAGCAAGGACATAGTAAATGCAGAATTTATTTTCTAGTATTACAATTGAATTACTGATTACAGTACTTTTTCCATTTAAAATGATAAAGTCATAGTTCTTACCTCTTCTTTTGTCTTATCTTTTAATCCTGAAAGACATAAATGATAAACATTATAACTAAGGAAAAGTATACAAAGAGAAGTAGTGAAGCATGTATAGAATATCAATCAGATTGTAAAAGTAAACGTACTGAAGCAATACAACTTCATCAAAATCCCAACGAACATCGAATGAGCTAATAGAAATTTCAAGAGTTTACAACATGACTTACTTAAAGTTTTAGGGGACTTTTCTTCCACTGCCTTTTTCAGGGTAGCATCGGATGAAACAGTGAACAGATACTCACTAGGATCCTCACCTTCATCTTCCAGAGCCTGAAGACCAAAATATACATTAATATTTCTTGAGCTATTAAATAACCACTAAAAGGTTCAAACATGTACACATGGAGAATTGTTTGCGACTGCATCTTGAACAGTTAACCCTCTCCTAGTTCAACTAGTTAAACGTCGGTCTTTTATGGGAGGGCTTTAGCCCGACGTTTAACCGTTGAACACCAATTTCATAGGAGCAGATTTCCGATCGATTTCACGTCGGAAGGAAATGGCAGTAAATATGGGGAAATATGCAATGGCAGGTCACATACGTGTGGCTATGGTCATTGGGGTCCTTTTCCAGTTCCAATACGCATGCAATCCGATATCCAGTCCTATTTGTACACCCCAGCAAAGCCAGTTAACCGGCGATAGTAAATCCGAAAATCGAAAAGTGCGCCATTTGCAATCCCAGAATGCACCTGATTGCGGTTGTATGTAAAACTAGTCTCGGTAAAGGAAACGAACACAACACTGGTATCGCTGGACATGACTTTCATAAGTTAGTTACTTTCATAAGTCAGGACACGTGTCACATGTTTCGTAATATGTTTATAGTTACAATCTGCGTAGTATCCCGTAATCTGTCACTTTCTATATCCCAATATATGGGAAATAACACAATATGTAGTCATCAGCAACACAGTCACAATTAAGCCTGTTAATATCCTCAATATATAATACACAATTAAATGGTGAAATTAACAGCTCACAAGCAATATTTGTAGTGCATTTCCTGATGCAATCGTGTGTAGTGTGATTACTAACTTATGAAAGTCATGTCCAGCGATACCAGTGTTGTGTTCGTTTCCTTTACCGAGACTGTTTTGTATCCCTATTTATCAGCGGGTGAAGGTAATTGAGGTGAACATAGTCAGATGATATGGGATTTTAGAAGCTCATGTTTTCACTTCGGACAAGTCTGCAGTTACCTCACCTGATTATGAAGGGTTTGTGCATGAACTGTGGGACAAGCATTCACAGCAATGAGAATAGTTTTCAGATTACCAAGTGATTCGCTCACTTTGTCACAATATCTGAAAGAAAGAGAGAAATTATAAAAATACTGCACCAACCAAGTCAATTTCCTGTCCTTTAAAATTTTCAGTTCGACTTTATTTTTATTACATTAAACAATACTATCAGACTGACTCAGACGATATGCGTATAGTTCATATATTCATGTAGAAAACATGCATTATACGAAGAATATATCCATCATTTTCATTAATTTTTAACAAATAAATTAATAGAAATGCATTAATTGAAGAGAACTTGCCTCATAACAACACATTATCCATGTTAAAACAAAACGTGTCATAAATGTCACTACCTAGACAGGGTAATAGCTTAAACTATATTACTACTGGTATTATTTCATATATGGATTGATGGATATTTTTACATGTTTCAGTTTGCTCTAAATATAAACATAATGTTGTTGTTTTTTAAAACAATTTTAATTGGAGTTTGGAGTAGCGTTCTAGATTCTTTCACGACTTGTCAGTTAAAGGGCAAGACCATAATGATTTAAAAGTAGTTTCTTTCAAACGTTTATGGTCTCTAAAAATATATTATATTATTATCTTCTCAGAAATATATAAAAATACTGCTGTTTTTAGCTCCTTGTATTTTATTT
>JAUTBZ010185205.1:0-22597 GCA_032361785.1 Lepetodrilus galriftensis | reverse complement strand
CAACGATTAACCTTCAACAATGCAAAACAGTGATGTTAAATGTCCAAAACTGCAGTGTATTGATACTGCATGTTGAGAAAAGCATGGGTGGCATGATACATGTGCATGTCGTTCTGTTGTGGGACGTCACAGTTGTCATTTTATCCTCCTATCATTTCGATAGAACACAATTTTTGACATATTCGTCACATAATTTACAGTTTTTACGAATGGGGTTATTTCAGTACTAATTATATCTAGGGGCGTTTAACTTTTTTCCAACTGTATATATATTTCCAATAAGTAAGCAGTACTGGTCACTATTTCTATTTCTGATACTTATGACAATAAACTTTGGTTAACACCATTTTACCCTAAATAAGCAACTATACAAAAACATAGTGAGATACGAACTTGGAAAAGTGTCCCAACTGCCACGAGGCGAATACGTAGTTGGCACAAGGAAGGCGCGACAGTCGCCGTCGTGTGTAAAGGGGGTATAACTGACCAGTATTGCGGTAGTCACTATTCCCACTAACTACTCAGATTTAATAAAAGGTCTCAAATAATCAATCCATGTTAGTCACTAACTGTTCAGTATACTGTTTTAACTAACTGATCACTACTGCAGTTAACACTTTACATACAAGACGCACTACATCCATGATTCTTTAGCAATGAAAAAACACCTGATTCTTGACTTTGCTGAAGAAATAAAAGACACATTTCTTTCTGTTGTCTCATGGCTAAGAGGAAGCGCTAATGACCGGCTTGGTGGTCTACCACTTAAGTACAGACCACATAGATCCAAAGGTCAATTAGATTGGATTATTGTCACATTATAATGTCGTTTTATGAAGAATTACTTCGTTTTTCACACATTCTTGTAGCACAGTTCTTTCAAATGTTATTATGAATGGCCATTGTTCATTCTTTCCATTTGTACAGATTTGCCCAGATGGACATTAAAGTTGTTTGTTGACCTGATTTGTTAATGTTGCTTTGATTTCACTCATATAATAGCTTTTTTTCAAAGGTCATATTTGTTATTTTATTTTATTAATGTTTGTATTTTGTTTCTTTGGATTATAATATGGGTATATTATTGTCTTCTTACCATGTATAGAATACTGTTTTGTATTGCTTAACCATGAAGGTTTTTAATCCAATATCTTTAAATTGATAACGCAATATTTATTTTGGTGCACGTACATTTATTGATATTTATGCATTCATTACCTCTGTAATCCGAGTCTTGGATCGATGACATGATAACAAATTTAATCACCAGGCTAGATTTAGGTCATAATTTCCTTCTAGACAGACAAATTGGTGGTTTGCATCCTTAGGTAATTTATTGTTAGCAACTTAAGGGAAAGGTTAATAGCTTAACACACCACTCTAATAAATAGAAACCAAGTCGCCAGCAGAGCTCTAATAGACAGTATCCCAAGTCCATTTTTAGCTCGTAGAGCTCTAGTAAATAGAAGCCAATTATTTATCAACGGCATCAGTGTTCGCGAAAGTTACCTTTCTAACGCGATATTGATAGGATGTGCTGTCTGTAGAGTGGCAATGCAGATATCATACTTGGTCTGTCAGTACCAACCGGTGCTCGCAGGTTAACTGCAACATTCAGTACTACAGATGTTGCTATGTTCAGGATATAAGTGAAAGAATCTTGAAAGCGACTCCAAACCACAATTCCAATAAAAATAATTTATCAGCAGCTCTAATAATTAGAAACTGTGCAGTAGCTTGCACAGTTTTAAAACATAGAAACCAAACAGCATGCAATGATTTGATACATGTAAAAAACAATTAGCTCACTACTTGTTTCTCTGATATTGTATTTTGTATTCAAATTTGTGAAATATTTTGTTTGAACCATTCCCCATCCCATATTTTGATTATTTATGACAGACTTTTCATGGATGAAACACCTGCATGTATATATTGTTGAGAGCGAACACTGCTTATTCAGTGAATATGTATATTACATATACCAAATTCTAGACAATATCTTAGTCTGGATGCAACAAGAATATAATATATGGAAATGAAAGGATACTTTTAGCCATACAAATATGCATTATTCTGTGATGACTATGATAAGCTTGTCGTTAACCTTCTGTATGCTGGGAGCAATCAGAGATGCCGCACGGATCGATGCCCGTGATCAAATCTGCAGTCAGAAAGGCAGCAGTCATGGCAAGACCATTTGATAATCACACTTTCCCCCCGACACGCAAACCCTTTGTTTTATCATCTGTACCAATAGGTTAGCAAACACTGGGGATGGGTCGGCAAAGGTCATGACGTCAATATTATGAAGATGGACTGGTGCCTGGCTATTGTGTATTGGATTTGTGGTTCCATGCGGTGTTGACGCAATATGTAGATGTATGCGTGTTTGTAGCAAACTTTCAGAATGGGTTGTATGAAAAGTGGCAATTTGTCTGATGCCAAGCAGTCGCAGGTCCACGATCTTGTATTAATGCAGCAAAGTGTTTTATATATGTCCATAGTTGAACTGGCACCAGAAAATAATATGGTTTTGATGAGACCATTGAGGTATTTCACTTTCCAGATTCCATTAAAATCGATTTCATATAACACAGTTCAGGGATTGAATTTAACGCTAGCCCCAGGCCATTTCTCCCAATGCAAAAGGTATCATAAGGACTAGTAGAAATTCATAACATTTGTTATTTGTACCACTATTTGGGCTAGTATGTTTTATAGTTAGTTTATAGCACTACACATTCACCTTCCACACCCACACACCCACCCACCCACACCCACACACCCACCCATACCCACACACCCACATACCCCCAAACCCAACCTCCACCCACAAAATGTGCCTTACTTGTCCACTCTAAAGTGAGTTTGTTGATCTACGTGAATTAAATTTAATATTCTTTTGCTTGTTTTACTCAATGAAATAAATTGCATCCTGTTCATGTAAAATATCCCCATGTTGTAATTAATTTGTTCGGCATCCACCTGGGGATGAACGCTCCTGTGATGCGGTGTTCGCACCGTTTCTGGGCTCTTCATGCCGCACGGGTCAATATATTTTCTTTCTCATAACAGTGTTGATCCATTCTTAAAGTGCTTCCAATTTATTTAATGTCCGGGAATTTGATAGGACTGTGTATTTGGAAAACGGAAAGCCATGTTGAAAAAGTCCCCTATGATGTGTAATAGCTCAGTGGATGTTTTTCAGGAAGTAGAAAGATGGATAAAGATAGTAGTGTTGTTAGAAACAGTCTAGGGAATTGATAATACTTGCAGGATTTAACAGAATGTGCAAATGTGATAGATTTTAAATGTATTGTGGCTAAAACAAAATTGTAAAATAATGTTCTGAAATAACAATGATTTTGTGTAAATATACATAAATATGCACCTGATTTTTTTTTATCTGTAACATACTAAAGTGCAGAATTAAGTTAAATGGGTCTTGCTGTTAATTAAAGATTTGCACACATTTTGTATTACGGTACTCCAAACCATATGTATGTACTATCTATGTTTATTATGTATATTTGTGTCTGCTGGAATAAATGTCATTAAAAAAAGTTAAATGGGATAGATCTTTAGCTGGAAATGTTATAATTTTAATTTTAATTTCACATTATGCTAAATAACAATGCAGGTCTGGAAGTGATTGGTCATTGTCATCATATGTAGAAGACAATGCTGTTTCACTGGACACATGCTAAATAACCATGGGATCTGCATTCGGTCCTGGAACGGTCATTATAAGTCATCATACGTAGAAGACTGAATCACGAGGCCTGACGCCATAACTGTCCGTCCCCTTAACCCACACAGAACGAATGCTGGGTGGTTATGGCAATTTGATAAGAAAGAATCCAATGAGCGTAGAAACCGATCCCCCTGGCCCTTCCCGCAGCCATGGAGCAATGCCTTACATCTCCTTTGAGCTTCCAATTAGCGTGCAATGCTTGTCTGTTTATGTCCAAGCAAACATGTATTTTCAGATATTTGTTGTAGTAATTAGATGGCATGAGGCATGAGCTATCCTTGAATCAAAGGGTAAAGTAATCAGCCGGCTAGGAACAGAATGGCCAGATGGGTGTTATGGACATTTGTAAGAGTATGCGTAAATATTTTACTTCGTAGTGTTTGTCAGTATAGTAACAAGATCGATGCATTAGCTTGTCGTTAGATTGAATCTTTTGAGTATAGGTATGTCTTTAGTGTTTGTAGGTTTACTGCAACATTCAGGGCTATGGATGTTGCAGGTTTCCTTCTGCCCTAAACTGACAAGTGAAAGAATATTGAGAGTGGCTCTAAATTCCAATTTAAAAAAAAAAGGAAGAATAGAGGTATGAACGTATGTAACTATAGGTATTCGTCCTTTTGTTTTTGTAATAGATGGATCTTATGTTGGTGGTCTTTAGGTATTCTACACAGCAGGATCCCCCACGTATCAATGTCTCATGGCACATCCATCACATAGTCAGCATTGACAGAACATTGCAATTTTTCCTGTGAAAATGAGAAAAATGGATTGACAATTTTTTTAAAGAAATTCTTTCAGGTTTTGGTGTTGCCATTGTGTGAGCTGGTAATACTTGAAAGGTTCTTCACTTGATAGTTCTGTGACTTGATGGAAGACAGATTGCATGGGCATTGGACTCCTCAGTTAATGCAGTATTTTTGAATACTTAGATTACGTTACCTTGCTTCAACAGCCCTTTGGGGGTTCTCATATTAATATGCCATTAAAAACGTCGGTTCTATAGTCAATTCTGAATTCTGTGTCTGTCTGCTTCTCATTGAAGTAGGTGCAATTTTGAGTGCTATGTTAAAAAAGGGACTTATGTAATCTGAAGTTCATGCTGATGAAAACGGAATCCGGAATGAGGTGTCGGCTAAGTGTTCTTTAAGTGTCTCATCGGAGTCAATGAGCATATGGAATAATCTAGGCCTTTGGGTCTCCATGTTTACTTTACCGGGAGGGAAATGCATTTGTTACAAAGACATCAATGTTTGCAGAATCAATTGCAATTGATTACCAATGGATTCTGTATCCGAGAACATATTAGATCCAACAAAAGTATTAAGTGGCTCCATTAATAATTTATACAGAGTAACCAACAGCAAGACTGTTGTCAGAATGAGTATGATGTGTGATATGACCGGAATGTGTGTGTTATGGAAATGTTTATTTGGTGGGATGGGGATATCAAATTGATATGAAATAAAATTGTGAAAGTATAAAATATAGTTCTTTGATGTATTTTCCTTATAATGTCAGATATTGATATATATTGTATAAAATAAGGGAATTAACTTGAACTTGTCATTATGGTTTGTTTACATGAACAATACTCCCTTGATATATTTGGGTGATGAACAACTCTTAAGATATCCATCACTGGTTTACAGAAGTGGAAATTGGCATAGGGAGATCTTGTTAAGATAAGATTCTTGAACTGTGGTCCTCTTGATGTTGCTTGCGTTATCTGATTTACAAAATGGTGGATATTTATAGTATCCCGAAAATTGAAGACATTGACTCCAAACAAGTTAGATTTTGTCCAACCTGTACAAACATCCTATGAATTTGTATAGCAGTCTTGCTGCTTTCACAACTCATTGACATCCAAAATGTCTAACTGTCCAATCTCCAGGTTAGTGAATCTGTCCTGCAGACCTACAGTCCTGTTATTCAAGCTTCCCTGGCCTGACATCACCCACCTCTGACATGTCCTGTAGATGTCCTGTAGATCTATAACCTGACCTGTCCTGTAGATCTATAACCACAGTCCCCAATACAGCTTTTGCTTGCCCCGAACTGTCATTAAGACCATCATCCAAGACGACTCAAATCGGCTTCAATAATTGGGGTGTTTATAATGACATTATCCCTTATGACATTCCAATACCAAGAATATCTGATGACTTCTTGATTCATTCGAGAGATAAAGCATACCTAGATGACGGTCAGATCTACCTCGTTGTCGTTGATGGCCAAACTTCCTGAACAGATCCCGGCTCCCAGAGTTGTCCTTAGTGTCCAGAGACTCTGTCAAGACTACTTACAGTATTAGATGTGCCATCTTCAAATAATTGCTATTCTGAAATTGCTCTACTGAAATTGGAATTAGGGTCAGTGCCATTAACATTCCACGGATGACTGACTTCCTACTTTATTCCAGGGATGATGGATCTCTGAAAGGAGTCTCCATTGCCGGATGATTCTCCGTTATCGACACCATTGTCACTAATACGGCACTATTAATAGCTGTAGAACTCTCGGCTGGTGTCGCGCATCATCATTACGGGTTCTGGCGTCAATATAGATACAACTGATTCCAGTACAGCGCATGTGGTTTTAATGCGGTCGGTCATTGGGCTGTCTGTCGCAATGGCTGAATGTAAGGTCAAGCTGGTCTTCTCTTTGAGGTCGTGACCAGAACCAGGAACTTTTGAAATAACAGTGGATGTTACAATTGCATTTTTTACCCATTCCTGCAGCAACGTTATCCATAATCAATCACTCACGCCACCCACTGATGGTGTCAACACTTACTACACCATTGTACACTATAGTTCTATGTATACCTAATTTTACATCATCATACCCAAAATATATCGACTTTCATCTCAACATCGACAACCTCATTTTACATCATCATACCCAAAATATATTGACTTTCATCTCAACATCGACAACCTCATTGTCACAAGAACACAATAGCTTTTTAAAAATTAAATCCAGTAACTTTGTCTGTCATTCACTCGCTCGTGTTTATTAGCATTTTATTTCTTTATTTCAGATCAATATCCAGATTATGATAATGAACAAGATCACCCCCTAGTACAGTAGACTCCTAAGCCAGTTGATCTCTGTTGAAAGTTAATAGTATACGTCCCTCTGTTTAATGCGTGTATGTCAAATTTATGTTTTCAAACATGTGTTCATAGTTACCAACAAACCATTATTAGACTGTAAACAACAAACACAGCAAACACTTGCATAAACACTGACTGTATACGATATTGCCTGGTTACTTTTATCATGTACATCTGACTTTATCTCAATGTGTTAAAGCCAGCTAATGACCGGAGTCAACAGCACATTCTGTTGGGTTTATCAACACCAGCTGTGACAGATGCCCGTGGTTTGCGTGTAATGATGGTGCATATTAATACACTATTTCTGTGGTATTTAAGGGTGGGTGGAGCGTGAATAATTACTCTTATTGAAAGGAAGGCAATGGCAGGTGGAACTAATGCGTCAAGCGTTCTATTTTGGAACAAGTCTTTTACACGAACATTGCTAACGCGTACATGTAATTTAATACATGTGTATACTTTGAGAAACGTATAAAACGTTATGTAGATATATTCCACGTTGAAATAGAATTGTTGTGTCTTTCTGCGTGATTCTTTTTTCCCCCTAATGTTCTTTTTCAATAGTTTTCCACATACAGATGTTCAAACCCATAGATTGGAAACAGTAAATACTTATCATTGACAAATAGGTAAATAACATAACTATTATACATTTAACAATCTCTCTATTGTAGAATTATGCTGGAATTTAACCAATAGATTGTAATTTCCAAGACGTAGTATTCCACTATTATCATTTCCCATATAATACCAATATTTCCATGATAGAAATTGTCAAGCATGATTTGGACAGGCTGTCACTAAATGTACTCTGTATTCATGGAAGGGAAAAGAAGGTATTAGTAGAGTTCTAACTGAGAATGATGTTGAGGATATTTTTTGTAAAACTTCCTGTTTTGACTGTCAGTGTCAGCAACACGAGGTTAGGAATTGTGTAATAAGATACGTGCATCTGTTACAATGGTGGTTGTACCGAAAACAAAGATGCAATCTATTACTACTTTTAACTGTGAGTCGCTGATAACTCCAATAAGAACTACACTCAGCTAAAAATAGTTGGGCGACATTTAGTGCTTTCTTTGAAAACCTCCATGTTTGGAGGGAAAAAAGTGGCATCGACCAATCAGTGTATGTGTTTCTTTATTTCATTATTTAACAAGACTTGGCTATGTTTTGACTACTTATTGACAGACACAAACACCCTTTACCTCCTCCTGCCCTCCAACACCCACCTAATGCCTAATGGCGCTCTCCAACACCCACCTAATGGCCCACCCTATAACACCAACCCCCAGACTACCACTACAACCTTGGGGTACTGATATATCGCCCACCCAATCCCTTCGGCAGGTACGTATGGGTGAAAGATTCCCGCTGTGACGTAAAACAATAATTCACTCACCCACCCACCAAATCCATCTATTACATCATGTATGACATATCTCCTGAACTACATCAACCGTATTTAACTTTGCGTACATGCAGTCTGGTCTGTATATTCTGGTCTAGCTCTTCAGAATTTATTTTAGATTATATTTTCTTTTTCAGTTTCCATGGAAATATCATTTTCATTCGGTTTATTTTTCTTGCAGACATGACCAGCTATTGATTATATCTTTGTGACAATTTATGCACATGTGTGCATGCGCACACACCACACAGATGCACATACACATGTGCATGCATGCACAAACACGTGCATGCACACACACACACACACACAAACACACACACACTGTATTTTCATTTTACGAGATGTGACTTTATAAAGTTGACTATAGTATTCAGTGGCTTGCATTTACATTTTCATAGAAATACATGTTTGTGTTATTTCCTGGGCAAATGTCAGAGACTATTGATTACACTGTTAAGACGGTCTGTGTGTGGGCGCAGACCCATCATCTAATGACGACTCTTGTTTTATAATACGACAATAGGTAATGGAAAATACTGAATGGATACAGGTACAGACAGGTGAGGTGATGTAATAGCAGTACTCAGACACTGACAGACACTGACAGACTGAAAGAAGCATTGACAAGAGACACTGACAAGAGACACTGACAGAGACACAGGAATAAGTGATGACACACTGACAGACACTGACTGACTGAAAGAAGCATTGACAAGAGACACTGACAAGAGACACTGACAAGAGACAATGACAGAGACACAGGAATAAGTGATGACACACTGACACAATGATAAGAGACAATGACAGAAACACTGAATTAGATAACAGCTACTGAGTGATGAGACAATGACATACTGACAGAGACACTGACAGAGATACAGGTATAAGTGATGACATACTGAGACACTGACACAATGATAAGAGACACTGGCATCGACAGGAACCCTGCATTAGATAACAGCTATTCAGTGATGATACACTGACACACTGACAATAGGCACTGACAGATATCCTGGTATAGGTGATGAGACACTGACAGAGATGCAGGTATAGGTGATGAGACACTGACAGAGATGCAGGTATAGGTGATGAGACACTGACAGTGATAATGGCATAGATGAAGAGATACTGACAAGAGATAATGGCATAGATGATCATTGATGAGATACTGACAAGAGGCACTGACAGACATACTGGTATAGGTGATGAGACACTGACAGAGATAATGGCAAATGTGATAAGATACTGACAAGAGGCACTGATAATAATGCAGGTATAGGTGATGACAACAGTACTAAGACACTGACATACACAGACATTTCAGATGTGGGCTTGCTTCAGATATTGATATTGATAGGAAGAGGAAACAAAAGTAGACGCGTGAAGAGTAGGGCTGGCATGCTCGTTATTCTACGAGGTGTAAATAGCGAGTCAGAAGTACTCGTGGAGATGGTGTTTGTCAGGATGGGAGGCTGAAAGCAGGCACTAACGCCCTGTCTTATGTCACCTGCCATGTCACATTAGCCTGTGTGGAGGTACTCGTCGCCACCGTCAAGGATGAGCAATGTTGGTACTGCTCACGCCCCACGCCCACACGCCCCACACCCTCTACACCATCCCCATAATATTTCCCCATCTCCTCATCCACATCCCCCATGACTGTACGGTTGGTTGGTCCAATGCGCCACGTTCCAATATCGGAATCTACGTGATCACGTTGATAAGTTTTTGTAAGGTTGGAACCACCTTTGCCAGTGTTGCATTCACATCTCTGGAAGTAACGTTTTTAGTGCTGTTTATGACTTGTCTATTGCAGCGTTACAGCTGCGGAAAGTACGGTAATTCACATAGACCAGCATGTACATTTCATGTACATTACACACTTGGCAAAAGCTCTGCTTATCTGCCTTGTCAGAACGTATAAATCTTCTATTTTTACCAAGGAAGTGTTTGGGAACTCGGTTTCGAAGTATTTCTTTCCTGTGAATGTAGCTATTTGCCTATTTGCTTTTGGTCTTAAACTCTATTGTGTAATTACTTTGTGTATGTATGTTGTAAAGAAGCCATATCATATGAACAATCTTCGACTTACTTATAGTCAAATTACTGACAGTAACATGCGTAAACTAAATGGGTTTTTTAAATGGATCTTGCTCACAATTTTGTACAAGTATAATTGTAAATGGATCCAAAATATGAAAACTTTAGAAAATTAATCTTATGAATAATCATAACTGATTACATAAAATTGTCTCCAATAATTATATATACAAATCAAAACCTGAATATATATTGTCTTGTATAAATTTAATCCATTTAACTATAGTTGATATAAGATTATACTACCATATATAAAACATAATTTCAAGATCTATTTAATGGAATTAACTTGTTTTGATAATGACAATCATATGATTTAAAAAAAATACTAATGTAGCGCATTATACCTTCTGAAGATTTATTTCTGTTAATTCCCAAATGTGCAGGATCGAGTCCTGCAAACCACATACATGTATACCGCATTGTACTGAACATATTTCCGTGGCTAATGCTCATCACGACGTGTCCATACCTTTGGGAAGACTGTCAAGACAAGCTGTAACCATAGATGACTAGGATTCTAAGTTGATCACTGTGCCAACATATTTTTACACATTCGCGTCGTGTTGTAATTGCATGTCTTTATCACATCTCACAGCTCGGAAGCACACGGCCGTGTCATTTCTGGAATTGGCTTTCACAAGATGAAGCAACATCCGAGAAAATAGGATTCAGAGTTGCATAAATACACAAAGATTTGTTCAGGTTTATTTTATGCCCTGAATGACTGTTTTCATGTGAAATTGAAACAATTGTAAACATGATAAATGTGTTTTTTTTTACATTGTTGGTTTTGAATTCAATCTGATGCGAGCTACATTATGTAGAGAATATTATCAAAGAAGGATGAAATAATTTTATCATGGTGCTTTTGTCTTCATCGAAAGTGTATATATCATGAAATGGAAACAATTGTCAACATTATAAATGTTTTAACATTGTTGGTTTTGAATTCAATGTGATTTGAGCTGTATAGTATACATAATGTAGAGTATATAACCAAAGACGAGTCAATATATTTGTAGCATTGTGCTTATTCGTCTTCATCATTATGTGTATATGTACAGCATTGGTACCATTGCATTGCAGGTCTGTGTGGGTGTACATTCCCACCTACAATCAATCATTCACCCGCCCAGCTCTTTACTGTCAATAGTTGCACCCATGTAATGGGCAGGGCTACGCTCCTATGGTCAGAATATGTGTTTGAGCATGTTGATCCAACGACCTGGGTAGGGAGTGCTTCAAGCATTTGCTTTAATCTGTACCACCCCTATTGATGAAGGTACTTACATAATACATGCATAATTTGTCTAGTGTATAATTGAATGTTAATGTTTTCAAGGAAGCATAGATACATTAATAAAGATGTGCTAATAATTAAATACGCACTTTTAGACTTCCAGAGCGAGACGTATTCAGTGATAGGGAAGTAAGTGATCAGACAGTGATCTGTATCTAGACTATATATAATTCATGGTTTCTGTAGTGCTTCGTTTATCAGTCAACCTGGGATTGGGGCCTTACATGTAATCCTATTAGACTTTCTGTAGAGAGTCGGGTCAAAATACCTCACTTGTCGCGAACCATTGGAAGAGTCTATAATGATGCTATACATTTGTCTTAGTGATTAATCAAGTTAGTGGTAAATTCTAATATATTATTGTTCATTAATTATTATTACATGTATTATTATTATTATTATTATAATGATTTTTAATTATGATTTAAGATATGAGTTGCTCTCAAAATTCGTTCACTTGTTTCACAGCTTGTCAGTTTAGGGCAGGAGGAAACCTGCAACATCTGTAGCACTGAATGTTTCAGTAGACCTACAAGCACCAGATGATACCGACAGACCAATGATTGTTGTTATTTTTATTAGTAGTAGTAGTAGTAGTGGTAGTGGTAGTGGTAGTGGTAGTACAGTCATAATTGATAATATTAAATAGATCCAAAGACATATTTTTTAACACATTAGTATATTGTTGAAACACTTTTTGCTATCAATATATTTATTTATTATCATCTGTTTATTAATGCAGAGGGGCTTGCTATGCATTCATTACTACGGCGCTAAGACATGAGGTTATCTCTGAAAGCTTTACCACGGCTTGTATTGAGCACATTACACCACAGAAATGCAATGTTTTTGGACTCCACACAGAGGTGTCTTGTGCTGCTAACGGGATACTGTTACAGCCCATACATTCAATCCTGCTGATCATGGAGAGCCCTCGCACCGATTACCTGGCGTCTCCACCAATAGGATGAAGCTGAGAAGTCGAAATAACACTGCATAGCAAAACAGCTACCATACTAGATTTGCCAGTTGCAATTCATCCGATATCAAAAATCCAGGTTAATTGCACGTTTTCTTTTGGTTTGGATCAGATGCTTTCTTTTAGTTTGGGATTAGATTTGGATGAGGATGCTGAGTAGAAAAAGTTAATACGGCTAATATCACATCCTCAAACAGAAAACAATGACAAATAATGCGGAGTTAGCAGGTTGTGGATCGTGGAACCATGTTAGATTGGCAAACTTGTGGTCGTTAACTTCAATGAATGGAATTTTTAGGCAAATGAAAGGAAAATTCTGTGTTGGCATCCTGAAAATTAATGATTAAAGAAGTGTAATTATCTTTTTAACAATTGATGAAATGATATATATTTATTAACATTTAAAAAAAAATATATATACCATTATTAATGGGATTTATGATTGCGATTTTACACACAAATTCCATCACAATTGCATCAGTTTTATCTCCACTCTGCTGTGTTCTGATTACTGCTGTGAAATACCACTTTCAAAATTGGTGATCTAAAGTCCGCGGTTCAACGATGACGTCCTGCTAAGGGAGGAAATGAATCTATTAACCAATAGCTTACAGGGTGGTCTTACTGGTGTATTAACTACTGGAGATTACGTGGAGATCGTTAATAGTAGAAGTGATTACCGCCAACCCTGGTAATCAACTTGCATGTCATATGGCCACAGATTTGTTGATCTTCCTCATTCCGCTCTGAACATCAATTGAAGATGTCATCTTGCCTGGTTGTTTCCACAACTGGATCTTTTTCCCGATTTTTTGTGTGGATATTATCATTGATTATTTGTCAGATGGCAGGGTCTTGGATGTTAATGGTGGCATGAATGGGAGACGTTGCTTCTAGTGGCATAAATAGCGGACGAAACAAGAAATGTGTTCTTGAGCTGATGACGGAGTGTACATTTTTACGTGGATTTGATCTTTTGTGGACAAATATTCTTGATTTAAAATAATTAGTTTTCATATTTTCCCCTCTTCCTGCTGGATTAGGTACATACACTGCCTTTTAGAGCATACCTGGTTGCCTCCAGCATGGAGAAGGTTAAATCTGATTTAATTGAATAGAGGGGAAAATAGCATGTCCAGGGTTCACAATTGACACTCGCCCACTCACCCGGGCCATTTCTCCCAATGCTAAAGGTATCCTAATGGCAAGTAGGAATTCATGTCTTTTGTAAAAAAACATTATATTTGTATCATTATTTGGGCGATTATGTATCAAAATGAGTTATTATCCCTGATGTCTGTGTTAGCATTGTAAATGTAATGTATTAATTGAACCTTCTTTGAATTACTTCTGGAGGCAAGCAAGATGAAGAAGACGACCATTATACATGGTAGCAGTGATTTTGATTGATCCAGTAGCAAGAACGTTAACCTTTGGAAGTGTCTACCATGCTGTAACATAACAATATACGTATACACACATCTCCCATTCTATGTATCTATCTCACATTCTAGAGGGCATTGCAATCCATTCCTCTTGTACGTACACGAGCAATAACTTAACTATGCAAGTCCTCGGCAGAGTTGTGTGTGACAATTAGGAAGGAAGTTTGGAATCTGGCACTGATGGTTGGCCTGATAGGCCGACTGACTGTCTGGAGATATGTGCTAGGAGAGGCTTCCACGTGGTCGGCTAGGTCCACCGGTAATTAACATAACATTACTGGATGTCTGATGCCAACCTCTAGAAAACACAGGTCTTCGATTGCTATCTGTAGTGCTGAAACCAATTACACCTGATTATGAAGACCGCTTGAGAACAGTTGATAGCATGACAAGACATGGTAATCTTTTTGAGAAAAAAATGGAGAACGCGTTTGATAGCAGTTTGAACCATGGAATATCAGTTCATCTTAACTGTACCATAATTGGTAATTTGGAAGTGATATAGAGCTCATTTGTAACTTTTCTGCCAGGTTTTATTTATTGGAGATTCCGAATATTTAGGGGATGGTTTTTCTTGTATTATGCAAATATTTAAAGAAATTTATTGCAATTAACAGAGGGATATTCTGGCCCCGAAAATATGCAACTTTTTTAGTACAATATTTTTTTCCGTGCTCAAGCTCAAATTTTATATTGGGATTTGTGAACAAAATCTTGAGTTGAGCATGCATTTGTACTAAAAGAAGTTTGTAATCGCAATGCCCGATTTCCATATTATGCAATATCTGATTCTTTGATGAGTAATAAGCGTAGTTCTTTATATTTTCACCACTGGCACACCAGAATGGATTTTAAGCTTTGTGGAATTCCTTGATAAAGAATTTAACTTTCTAATATCCCTGTATGTTGGGGAATTCTATTTTCAGTTAAAGTACTCTGCATGATCACTTAATGATCATCTAATGATCATCTAATTGGTTTTGTGCAGTAGGTCATTGTCAGCCATTGATCTTCTGAAAGGACAGATTGATGTGATAAAAAAAGGTTTATTTTTATTGGCCAATTCCGAGAGATCTTGCCTCGCATTCACAGTTGTAACTCATCTCAATAGAATTCCAATCTCAATATGGTGAGCACGATGTGAATGGTGTCATCTCCTGGATGACACGCGCCAACCTTCAACACTGAATTCTGACACAATCGTACATCTTTTGTGGTATTTTTCTCATTAAATCCATTATGGTGTGTTACTTTACTGCATACTTTACTGTTAAGAACTGACGTTTAATAACGTTCTTGCATTTTAAGTGCAATTGCTATAATCTGGGGACTTTGGAAGCAATGTCACTCTTCAAGAATTAACTTCTGATAGTTTCTGTAATACAACTGAAAAGTGTTAATTTATGCGAGTAATTTCAGTCTGTGCAAATAGACAGTAACCAACATGATTTGAAGTTGCACTAGCATCATAACAATATACACTTCAGTGTTCGAATTAATAGGGGGTCCGGGGGTCATTTGAAAATCTGCAATGTTAAATGTATCTGTGTGACCCCCTGAAAATTACAGATTTTACCACAATTAACATTGGGCCTATGGAGAATGACCCCCTTATTAACACTGCTTATTATTATAAATAATATATCATTCTGAACATTGTTAAGAGTGACTGTGATGTTGTTTTGTGTATGTTTCAGGAGTCTGTCAGTCCTCATATCTCTATGTCCTCTCCTCTTCCTAATGGCATCGTCTCCTCCACAACAGGTAATGTCTCCGCTGTGTGTAGTCTGCACTCTCTTTACTAGTGTCTTTTTATCAATCTTGTGATATGACCGAAATAATCTTAAAAACTTGTAAACCAAGGTCTAAAATAAAAAATAAAAATTTGTATCCTAATTTTATTTCTATGGTATCTTTGGCCTGCGTTTAATGAAATGGTCGTTTCTCAAAGATCTCTTATCCACTATGAGACCATAGTGCTCATAAGCACACGATCCCCATGTATTAGAGATCACTACAATATTAGTTACCAGCGTGATTTCCGGGGTGTACAGGTTCTTACAAGCTGAAATTTATTGTAGGCCCCGAGACCAGCGGTTTTCTGTCTAGGGGCCTACGAGAAATTTCAGTGTTCTATTTCTGTACACCCCGGAAATCACGCTGGCAACGAATTTATAAAAAATCGTAATAGTTCTACATTATAAACGTACCTGATTTGTGGATATTCATGCCGAAATGTCTTTCTAATATGCAATCAGATGGCATTTGCAATGATGCCACAATCATTTATGTCTCATTATGAGGTCGTAGCTGTTATGAGTAGGCAAACCGGGGTGTAACACTTTTCACAGGACTTTCCTCAACCAATCAAATCGCTAGAATCGACGCATATTTTGGATAAGAGTCCTTATGGTCTCGTAGTAGATATGAGAGCTCTGAGAAACTATACTCTGTAGTCCGGGCAATAAATCAAGGTTTAAATAATTTCCTGCAATAGTAAAAGAATTGTGGATAGACTGATTTATGTAAAGACTACAGTATTAATGTTTCGTAAAATACAGGCCTGGATCACCCTTTCACGAATAAAACCGAATTTAATTATATTTCTTACATGATATCCTTGTATTCTGTGACATTGGTCAGTCACTCAATGCCCGCTCTCACTTACAGATAAGTCCAATCAGCGTCACACCTCACACCGGGTCACATCGTCGGGTCACAACAACAAGAGCGGCGGGGGCGGTGGTGGCGCCACCATGACGATGAGTCTGTCACCAGGGTTACTGCAGGCCACGCCCACCCAGCTCTGCTCCAATCAGGCGCTGACGCAGCTCCAGGTGAAGCCCGGCACGCTGGGGATGAAGGGCATGACGGGCAAGATCACCATGCAGCCCATGTCCGTCACCATTCCCATCATGAACCCCGCGTTGCCCGGGCAACAGGGTCAGCCGCACACGTTGCTCGTGACGACCAGTTCCGAGGACGGCACCACCAAACAGGAGCTCCACCTCAAGCAGATAGCCAATTCCCCGTCGAACTTGATCTCATAGCATACAGCATCCAACCCCCCCCCCCTCCTCTCTCCATGTCTCCCCCCCCCACACTCCCCACTAAGTCAGTATTCCTAGTTCAAAGGGAGATAACTCCAAACGGATTCACTTGATCTCAGTCGAGGCGTTCAAGAAAAATCAAAGTAGAGGATTTGCGACGTTTTGATACTAGTGATCATTACTCCAGTTTTGTTTTTTCTTTTCTACCAGCGATGTCTAGCGTAATGTCCAATCAAGTATGCTATATGACTGCCGAATTTGCCAAATGGGACAATAGGCAGCAATGTTATAGCAGTGATCTGAATCGCAGCGCTGTTGTTGCGGTGCGAAGCGGTATTCTGACTGGAAATTTATATAGAATCATGGTATTGCCTTTGTCTTCCAAGATGAAACTTGCCACGACACAGACAGCATTCCCATACAATCTCGTAGTGTGAACTTACTACCATACAATTCCTATTTGTTAGAACCCACTAATTGTCCGAACACATTAACCGAAACCACAATTATTATTTTTTTTCAACTAAAAATACCAGCAGGCTCAAATATTTCAATTTGTTAATTAAAAAATTCTTCTTTTTTTTTCTCCCCCAGCTAAGGATTGTGCATGCTATTTGGAAATATTAATATCTTTAATTTTTGGTTGTCCTTAACATTTACAAAAGAATGAAATTGTTTAATGGTAATAATTTAAAAAATATGTAACAGCTTAGAAGATTTATTTTTTCCTGATCAAGTTCAATAGGAGTAGTATGGTAATTCTGTACAGCGATGTCCAATATTAAAGTCCTCACTTTCAATTTAACATATTTTTCTGTAAAAAGATGTACAATATTTTCACACAAATGCTTCAGATTCGTATTACATTGAAAACAACGAGACAGCATTATAAATATATTGTGAAACTGACAGATCTGCAAGTATGTGTGTTAGTAAGTCAGAATTATCATTTTCCCCTCCCCTCCAAGGACGTTAATAACTGCAATTAAAATGGAACATGTTCGATTCCATTTACAACAAATACTCAACAACTACCTAGTGCTATACAGAGGCAAACATGACTCGGCAAAACAATGGTTGTCCATATCTTCAATGTTTCATTTTTCCTATTCCAAAGGTGCATCATATTTGACACCTTATTGCCCATTAACTCTCTCCATGCTGAATGCAACCAGAGATGTCCTACACAGCTGTGTCTGTGCCTAATCCAGCAGGGAGGGGGTTAAATCTTCTCTCTGCCGGGTCGATGACAATTTCTGCTGTGTAAGGCATCAAAGTTTGACCTTGGCAGAAAGGGGGTTAAATGGGGAACGGAAATATGGATCGCTGGAATTTAAAAGGTGCTAATTATTAACCATGACAGGTATTTGTTTGTGTCTACTCAATGAACATGGTTACAAATAGTCAAAACCTTCGTAAAATCTGCAATCTGTACAAATCGGTGGCATGTTTCACAGAGCGATCGTAGTGCTACGATTTGTCGCAAATGGGTAAAAGATTCCCGCAGCGACGTTGAACTCCATAATGACTCACTCATACTGTGCTACGAGAGATGTAACTCACTTTCTTCCTAGTCAATGAAATTAGCGGCAATTCATTTTTATTTTAAAAATTTACGATTTATTTTGTACTTTTCTAAAGGCTTTTTTTTTTAATGTAAAATAAAATAGAAGAGAAATACTCTATCTTTGAGAAGGAGTCGTAACTTAGCAGTACCATACAAGTTTAGGAGTTACAAATCGTGGCATTACGATCATTCAGTGAAACAGAAGTCGGATGGTTAATGCTTCCGAGAGATATTAATGTTTCATTTCGGAACTTGCATTATTTATGGTCAAGGATAATGTTTTGTTAAGAATGATTTGTGTTCGGTATGAATGAATTGACTAAAATGAAATTTCACATCGTCGATACATAACCGGGTTGGAATCTCCTGATTTACCATCGATTGCAAAATTACCTCGATAACATATCACGCTTATCTTCACATGTGGGTTAAAGATTCCTGCTGCAACTTTAACCATTTCCCTGCCAGATTCAAGGCTGAAAGCCCGAACTGCTCAGTAGGGCATCTCCAGTTGCTGCTAACAGGGAAAAGGTTAAAGGATAATTCACTCTATTCACTGGGGGAGCTTGTCCTGAGCAAGAACTTTCCTAGGTTGATTGAGTGAGTGAATTGTTGGTAACATAACTGCAGGAATCTGTCAGTCATACGTGATGGTCTTTGTTTGGAGATGATCAAGGCAGATTTCAACCCATAATCTTTTTTTATAACATTGTCGCCAATATTTACCACTATCATAATATCAACTAAGCTTCGATTTTTCTCCATTATTCAAAACAACGACAATATTTTTGCTTGATATGTGAAAGAGAGTTTGTCAATTTTTACGGTGTCTTGTATAATTGCTAGTCCATATGGAATTTACACTTTTAAGATCAACATTTAGAAGTATTTATTCTCATGATATCTGCAATGAAAGATTTTAAATATTTCTTTATTGTAGCAGCATGAAATGAAATGTAATTTTTTTTGAGTGTGTATAATGTTTTTTTAAATGTTTACATGTAATAATCCAGAAAGAATATATATAAATATATGTAGACTACGGTATATTATAATATATAAACTTTTGGTAAAGGATTTAATTTTTCTATTATTCTAATTTAATATATGAAGCATTGTAAAATGAGTACATTTCAAACATGTATGTGAGAACTTATGTTTAACCCTCTCCCTGCTGGATTAGGCATAGTCACTGCTCTTGAGGGCATCTCTGGTTGCCTTCAGCATGGAGAGAGTTAACAAGTTTAACAAAAGAAGTTACATGCATGTTGACAATAACTGCTATTGATATTTTTCTGTTGTACTTTTGTTAGCATAACAAGCTCTTATTCATTTTGTTCATTTTCATTCCAACAATGATTTGAAATACTCGTACAGTAGATCAATGTAATATTTATATAAGAGTTGTCGCAGCTACCATCTCTTGCAGGTTGTTGATTAACCCTCTCCATGCTGTAGGCAACCAATGCCCTAAAAAGCAGTGCCTGTGTCTAATCCAGCAGGGAGAGGGTTAAAACGCGAAATAATAAGTTAATCTTTAAGTTTCTTACCATTTTAACCCACTCTCTGCCAGACACTCGTAAATCAGGGACACCTATTTGGTATCTGTGGTTGTCGCAAATTGTGTGAGAAAGAAAGAAAACATGTTAATCTAGCAGAGAGAGGGTTAATGTATTATTACCATAGTTACAGACCAGTGGGTCTTTTTAGAATCATGTCTGAAGGCACGTCAATGCTATCAATATAAAAAGATTTTTTGACTCAACTTTGTCGAACAAAATTTGATAGTGTAGATGTGCCTTAAAACGAAGCCTCCATGTAACATTATTCTGTTATCTTCTTAAAATCAAAACGTCTGGACCCCGTTCCACAGAACTACTGTAGTGCTACAAGATCCGTAACTCCTAGCAATGCCATAACGTGTAGGAGTTCCCACTCTCGTAGCACTTGGATTGTTCTTTGGAAGGGGTCTCTGGGACCTCAAGGATAGTAATTCATGAAGCTGAATAGATTGTGTGAACTTCTAGTGTTATTGAGAAATGTTATTTATCGTGGTCTTATCAGCAGCGACAGACACCTACGGATTACTTACATATTCAAAGTGATTTCCCGACCAAGCGGTCGACTTCCGCAGTTGGACAAGTTACTGTGACGTATTTTATTCACCTGTGTGTAGAGTCTGTGATATGGATGCTCAAACCTTGACTTGAGATACGATGTTGTGTGCGTTGGACTACTTACCAAAATGTACTCATTTACCTTGGATCTGAGGTCAGAATATTTCCGTCAACGCATCCGAATCGGAAACGACGAAAAAACGAACTCGTCGGGACATCTCGGATGTGCCAGTTTACAAGACTCGTATTACGAACGACGAAAGTATTACTTCAAGAAGTCCACCACAGAAAGGGGTTGGGGTGTGGGGGGCTGAAAACTCGATAACTCTGAATATATCAAGTCATTGTGATAGTGCTGGAGCCTCACCCTACGTGAAGCGGTAATCTCGTATCGAATCCTCGACGTGTTTACACAATCACGTCTGTCAGTGTATGTGGTCACATGGCAGACGACAACAAAAACTACATTTCCATTGGACGACATTGTGTGCTGATTATAATTATGCGACCAAATGGATCACGTGTCTGATCAATTACGTCATAATGATATTTATGTTCGCTGTTTGCGTGTCGTACGAACTGTGACATTTAAAGTGCTAGCGTTACACGTGGCCTTCATTTCCGCAGAATACGAAGAGGACATTTTATTTTGCGGAACGGATTACCCATAATGCCTAGTGCCGGGAAGGCAACCCAAAAGAAGCTGATGCAAATTTATTCCCGTACCTTAAGTTATTACACTGCTGCGATGGAACATTCTGATTGGTTGGTCGAAATGGCGGGACGGGCATCGCTAGTGACACTAAACTAGGACTTGGTGTCCCCAGTATGTGCTCAGTGATATATATATTATATATACCTACAGTTTTCAGGGAACACCGTATCACAATACAGCCTAGCAAAATAATTGTATGAAATGTTTATAGATATCGATTTTCTACATTACCATATATTGTACATTTGAATGTTGATGATAATTATATGTTTGAAAATAAGGAAACAAATCTTCACATATATTATATATATATATATCTATATATATATAATGAAATGAAATAAAATGTTCATCTTCCTAAATATACAATATGCAATGTTATTTATTTGTACTTTTTTTCAAAAACAGGTTTATTCTTTTGTATTTGTTTGAATTGGACTTTCAGACCCATTTTCAAGATTATTTCACTCATATCATGACTTAATGGTTTATAGGAGAAGGAAACCTGCAACCCCTGTAGCATTGAGTGTTCCAGTACGGTAATCCTGCCAGCTGTCGCTGATACTGACAAAGCAAGGATAACACATGCGCTGCATACAGATAGTACGGTACATCCTATCATGATCCTCGTCGCAAATGGGTGAAAGATTCCCGCAGCGACGTTAAACTCCATATTCACTCACTCACCTATCATGATCCTGTCAGAGGGATTTGAATTGGGTTTTAAAGGCATAATATCAGTTGATATGCCTGTATAATGGACAAACGAATTTCGATCTGAGACTAATTATGCTTGATTTATCCACCCCAAAGTTGTTATTTACAGATGTACTTAGTCCCCAGTACTCAATAGTTATCAAAATATTAATGTTTTATATGAATTTAAACCATACCTGTGTTACTTTTGTATTGCTAGTGCCGTGGTTTAACTGACAGTTTTTCAGTTAAACCGACAGTTTTTCACTCACTCACACGGTCGGAACTACTTTTAAGCTATGACTAGAATAATATTGTAGTATTTTAGACTT
>JAUTBZ010185094.1:0-22613 GCA_032361785.1 Lepetodrilus galriftensis | reverse complement strand
AGACACTCGTAAGAAGATTTTTGACATGTCAAAAAATTGCCTCACCTTTTACGGATGTCTACGAGTTCTTACGAGTTCTTACGAGTTTATTACGGATGCCGGCGTGCTATTTACGGATGCTTACGATTGACTACGAGTTGACGATCCGTAAGGAATCCGTAAGAAAATCCGTGTATGTGAAGGGGGTATAATCTTCTTGAAATGTCTGTTCTATTGCCGTATTAGGAAGATGCGTATATAAAAAATATTATATTTATTTGTGTTTTTTTTTGTCTCGTTCATCATATTTAAAATCTTCCGTACAGCGTAATCCTCTTGAAAGTTCTTTACTCAACATTGATTACGATGATCCTGAATAGTACGATCTGTCAAAAGGTGTATACTAGTAGTTAAATTGTTCATACATATTTAATAGAAGTAAATGAAGTTCATGACACAAGGAGAACATTGTCTTGATAAGATTTTTCGTGACCTGTGACTCATGATTTCGTGTCCGAATATGAACACCATATATACGTGAGTGGACCCATTGACCCGTTGACCCATTAGACAGCCCATACAGAATACGTACCTGCAGCCACACCTACTGTTGTACACCAACACGGAATCAATATGTAGTTGAACCTCAGCCAAGTCACACAATGCAAATTCGACCATCTATATAATCAGTCTATCAGGAACGAATTTACATCCCCGCAATGTTTAAGCTTGAATTATAGTATAGAGGGGAAAGTTTCGTTTCATAATTTTATCTGTAGCTTTAATGAACAAGATTTGATCATTTGGTTTGACATCTAGTGGCAATGCATGTTACGTGTATTGCAAGTCTTCGTTCTAACTCCAACTACAACGGTTTTGAGAAAATGGCGGTTGAAGGTTTGTACCTCCTTAAGTACTCATAACACTGTTCAAAAGCACAAACATTTGACTTCCATGCATAGTGTTTTATTTCCATAACTTTTCATTAATCGCATTCCATAACTGTTCATTAGCATTTGGAGATAGAACAGTCTGATCCGTTTGTATATATTATAGATCGTGGCGTATACGCTAAAATTGGCCCGAAACACCTTTATTTTGCGCTTTTGAGGCAGAAACTTCGCGAGGAGATAGAACAAAGGCCTACTTTTATTTATCTATTTAAAGATAGTGATAAGCAGATAATTACTACTACTACTACTACTACTACTACTACTACTACTACTACTACTACTACTACTACTACTACTACTACTACTACTACATACACACACATACACATAAAAAGCGAACTGGCATGTAAAACGCCATTATTTTCATAGTAATTATTAAATATATTGTTATATGAACAATAATTGCTTTCGATTGTAAATTTAAATAACTATGATTTTGCTAACTTTAACGAAGCAAAACTATATGAACTTTGTATGACTTTTTAATATTATTGTTAACACATATTGCGGGGGCTTAGATTAGGAAAAACGGAAATATTCCTTGGCAATATACCATTACACAGTTTTCTTTGATGTATATACATAATATCACAATACCATGAAGTTGAGTAATTAATGGTATTAAACAAACTGGTTATAATTAATGTGCAACATTTCTTTATTTTATATTGACGATTGATGAACAATGCTACGTCTAAGCACAATTTAATATGATTACTTTTCAAATAATTTATTTGACTACATGGTCATAATGATATCTGACCGAAAGAATATTTATCTTCCTCTTGAGAAATCTGTTTCTATTAGGATAAATTGAACGTTGACATAAATTCACCTGTACCACGAAATTAAACGGAAGCTAGTCTCTGTAAAGTGAAAATTCTTCTGCATGGACAAGCAAAGCGCACCAAGTTCTTGGTGCATATTTGTTTCCTTGCAAATGAAGCAGAAAACGTGTGTTACAGTACGAGATGATTACAAAATTGCCAAGCAAACTGCTTGTAAAGTTGACATCAAAATCGATAGGGGGTATCTATCGCAATAAAGTGCAATTTGGAGATTTTGTTTCGCAAAGCTTAAAGAAATCGTATGACAAAGACGATTTCCGGAAACAGGAAACAATAACCCGGAGTTCAGCGGCGTGCGGATATGACGTGGATGATCCCATCAGGCAACAGTCCAACTACGGAGTTTGACGGGATACTTCCGGTTGAAGCAGAGGGCGATCAGATATCTGCATAAGTGGCTGCAACTCACTTCCGGTTTCCAACGATCACACACAAGGCGTGAAAAAGCCAATTAGAGCACATTAGTCTTGAATATGGCGATAACCTTTCACGGCGATCAGGCGATTCCATACCCGCGTTATGAAATGTATCGCTAATCTAAGCGATTAGATATACAAGGAGGCTTTATACGATATGGAAGACGGCCATTAGAAGTATGGAAAATTCAACTTAGTTTTGATATAAGGGACATACAAGAAATGTCATGTGCCTGTTATTAGCCATTGGCATTAGAATAGAGTTCATATGGTAATCGTAGAGAGAATATAATAAGAACTAAAACTGGCGAGAAAAAATGTTCGTACGTTTAATGTAAGATATGAGACTTTCTATTTGTACATCCGGGATCAATCAACGCTTATGCTTTTATCTTCGTTTTTTTAAAGGTTTTTGCTTCTTCTCTTTTAGATTGAGCACATATTCTGCCTTACTTTATTCGTTAAATGCATGAAGGTATTAACATGTCTACAAACTAGGGACAGAGTATTCATCACAGTTATAATTTCTAAATTCTGTATCGGAATCAACCAGATGGATGCTACTTTCAGAATGTATTATCTTTATGAATAGAAACGATATAGACCTTATAGAAGGCTGCACTACCGGAATCTAGAGAAGAGTATCGTGAGGCCAGTCACAAACATTGTTAAAATTTGGTTTATAGCACCTCTAGAAGCTGTATATAATAAGCTCTACAGTACAGCTTGAATACCAATTCTCATTAATTTCTGTTGAATAAACATATGTCTAAACCACAACTCCCTGTGTGCGGTTTTAGATACATTTCCGCGTCATTTCTAGTATATGGTTTAACAGATGAATGAAAACCGCAGTTTTAGCATTGTTCTGTCTGAGGAATATGTTATAAATTCTTAATCTATTACAAATTTACATCTACATTATAGTAGTATAATACGGATAATGCAACGAAAGTCAAACAGAGTATGCTCAAATCGCAGAAGCACTCGCACTGATCACTTGAAGTCAGCTTGATCCAAACTGCCGTTTCTTGCACTAAAATAGTAATATTCACTTCACCATCCCATTCTACCGTGTACAGATTCCATGTTATGTATACCAGGGCGAACTAACATCACGTCCCAAAAGCCCAACGCACATTGTAGGCAAAAACGTGTTTAGTTAACAAAAATGTGTTTTCAGTGGTTTATATTTTGTCGTGTGACATAACACTACAAGGTTTTCTTACAATCAGCGTGGAATCGGAAATAATCCTAGGTAAGGTACTCTCCCTTCTTCAAGCCAACCTAACCTCATGCACATACATCTGCGAAACACCGATCATCAGGTCTACTCAGCATTTGACGGATGTAAAGTAGGCATTATGGTCTGTATTTCGAGGATGCCTTATGAAACGTTATGCAGATCTTACCTTCAGCTTAGTTTCAGTTATGTGCATAAGTAGACAAATAGTGTTTATATTAATTTGATCGCATCGTACATTATATATATTTGCATCCCTAGAAACATTTTTCAGTACTAAAATGTTGAGATCTATGCCCCCTTGTATGTAACTTGTTAGCTACTATATATTCCTCTCCAATGTACTTTATAGCAGCATACAGAAGAGTGAAACAGTATCCCGCTGTGGATTTCACTAGACGATATAGAATGTTTCGAAGGTTGGTAGTATAGGGCATACGTGTATACTTTGTTGAAGGATATCAATCTAAACTGAGATTTCAGTAGACATTCCTATTTGTCTGCGAGTCTGCATGAAGACGAAGTTCATAAACATCAAATTTGATTATTCTTGTTGGTCTTTTAAGCATCCAAAAGGTCAAAGTGCCATTTAACTTGAATCCAAAAACATCATTCGTTCAATTAATTATCTGGGATTTCTATAGACTTGCTAATGTTGATCCCAAACTGTCGTTCCCGGTTTCTTCAATCCACGGAAAGTGACCCTTTCATTGGACTATAGGCAGATTTCACCCCCGTTCCTCCGAGTTCTGGAGATTGCTGAATACACCAACCATTCCAAATGTCCAGTGACATACTTAAGGTTCAAAAATGACACTCTAAAGTCGAGGACTTAACGACATGATTTCAACGCGATGTTCAGAGAACACGAGAAATCCATTTTGTCCTCTTCACACGTCATCGCCTTCCGATGACTCTCGTTCAAAGAAGACGCGATATGAGCGCGGCCATCTTGACTGACTTCCGGTTCCATTGTCAGTTCCTTTCTATTTACCGCTTTAATTTTCGCGTCTCTTCAAGGAAGAATTATATTACTATTTGCAGCTCCTATTTGAATTAGTTCAAAAGGAAGCCTAACCTTTTAAGTACACTCGACAAGTAAAGTAGTTTTTTGAAAACTAATTCGATCCAATGTGACAGTATTAATTACTTCATCATTTCATAGGACTGCTTAGCCTGTTGAGACGTAATTGTATTCATTGGCCACCGGTATGCGTTCAAGAGATTACCGAAAAGCACAAGACACCTTCAAGTTGCGATCTCGAAATTGCGACCTGTATTTCAGTTGATACGTGTGGTGCCTACAAACATGTTAATTCGATATTAATCGCCAAAGCCAGGACCAGATTTCGACAAGGTCAAGTGTCGACTCACAGATCAAACCCAATGAACATTACAATTTGATATTCTAGTCTAAGATATTAGTTAATAACTATTTTCTTAAACATAGCTATTTGTTATGTATCTCTATACATTATTAAATTAAATGCAATGATACAAATACAATAATTACGTGTAGTTATTATTAGTTAATGAAGGATAAGTAGACTGACCAGAGTAGAAATGGCACTTTTTGGTTGTTCATATATTGCCACGGTTAAGCGGTTATGTTAATGAGCCTTTCTATAATTTAATTACAATACAAGCAGTATGTGTAGAGAATAGAACATATGAATAACTATTATTTTATATATACTACTATTTACATTGCTAAAGGATTTATACGCTGAAAATAGTGCACTCAATGGCCCTTCCAGATATTTGGTTACATTTGTAGAATCCCCCATAGCTGAACTTAGAGTTTTACATATATCGCCTTATTGACATCAACGGAGTTTTTTCTTTTACAGTCTCTTTATAAATGCACCTACATTTACATACTTTCCTTTCATTTATTGTACATATTCTTCCGTCATTTTTGTCATGCCGTATCACTGCGTTATAAAAATAATTCCAGTCTCGACAATGAAGCATTATCTTATCTAAAAGCATTATCGTATCAAAAAAGCATTATCTTATCTAAAAGCATTATCTTATCAGATGACCGTGCGAAACACATATTATTTTTTATAAAAGAGGTTCCAGCATACAAAAATAATGATATGTTCTCAATTTGTGATGTATGTGGTCTGTTATATACTTTGAAATGAAAAGGTGGATATTCCATTACTTCTTGCAGCATCTTCATCGTGTTCTTGTCGTGTACGATCTGTTCTCTCTAGTTGATATGTTCTTTACCTCTTTTGCCCAGTAGATATATTGAAGGCAAGTCAGGATACCCTCCCATGAAGGTTTCATCTCTACTACGAGACCATAACCCTTTTGCAAATGGTCTATAGTTATCGTTTCTCGAAGCTCTCGTATCCACTATGAGACCAGTGCACGTTCTCCATGTATTAGATATGGCTATGAGAGTCCGTGTGGTCTCTGAGTAGATATGAGAGCTTCGAGAAACGGTACCCTGGTATTAAAGCGATTGAGACCATTTACTAGTCCTGAGGACAATGGCCCCACAGTGGATACGAAATCTTTATGAAAATATGTTAAAGTGTTACATTGTCAACCATTCCTATGAATGGAGTGTGTATGGTTCTATCTATATATGCAATTTCCGTATTACAAGCTGATACCTCTTATCTATGATTAAACCACAGAGATGTCAGAGATGTTGTTCTCAAATTCAATAATTCTGATGAAGACTATTTCAATGTAAAGATTCCGTGGGGAATTCGTGATCGACCCTCGAATGATTCTTGTTCTGTATTTGCATTAATAATACCAACAACAACAAGAATAATGGCTACTTATAATGCGCCAAATCCACCCATAAGTCATGATGAAAACGTGACATTCTTATTCCCGGTCAATGGTCAGTGTGCACTCAGTGTTCCTTCTCTACTCCCTGAGGAGTATGCAATTAAACAACAAACTAATCAATACATGTTATGTATATTACAAAACCTAGAGGCTTTACTGGGACACATTCATGTTTACAATATAATTAAACATGACAAAGATCAGACACTGTTCCGACATTATGCAAATGAACAAACAACGATCATGAGATTAACGTAGACAAGCGAAGTCAATACATTGAGAACGTTTAGTCACGTGACCTTCGCCACAACTGTACAAATTCATCTAAATTGAAACCAATATTTTTTTCTCTCAAAACAAAGGCACCAAACAACTGATTATGTGTTACTTTGATATCAATGCATGCTGTGGTCGGTAGTCGGAACATATAGAATGCGGATATGACGTTGGATTTGACTTTCTGTTTATTTCTGACGTTTAGGTACTGCTGCTGTTTAGTCTGTCCAACTCACGTATTGCCTTGGTGTGTGTGTTCTATTCAATGCAACAGTCTGATATATATATGCAAGTATTGAGAATTGCTGTAGCTGAATGAGTATCGCAGCGCACCTACTGCGGACATAGTGATGTATTAGATCATATAACACGCAATAACAATCACACAGATCTCTGCTTAGAAACATCCCTGAATTATGAAATAGAAATTGCAACCGTTGTTCAACAATGAGCTTCCGAGAGACTCCAATACTGAATATAACCCAGTAGGTAATACATTGTCCGTCCCTTGGTCCGTCCTATCTGTCGGTCCGTCAGTGCACGTATCCGTTAGCCATGTGGTATTGCTGTGGTTCTACGATGACACTGGTGTAGCCGGGCTGGGGAACGACTGGGTACGGTCTCTGAGCGTGTTGATACATACTGGCTTGGGTGTAGTTATCATAGCTGCACGTCGCCGCCGCCGCTTTCACACACTGAGTATAGTCCTGAGCTGTTATAGGCGATTTCTCCTGTAATAACCGCATGTTTAATAACTTATCTCCGGAAATAGCGTCAGTTGCACCAGTGCTGTTCAGCAGATTTGATTGGTTGCTCTCCGACCCGGAAGCAGATCGCTTGGATTGCAATGTCCCAGAACCGGAAGTGTGAGACTTGATAAATGACGTGTTATTATACGTGTCACTCGAGTTAGCACTTGTACGCATGTCACTAGAGGAGTACGTGTGGTTCGACGGCCTGCGGATGATGACTGACTGTTGCACAGACTCTCTATGCGGTGGAGACAGAGTCTGTAGCGGACCGTTTGACGGGTCCTGAGATTTATACGACTCTTCCTTCACCATTTGATTGGGCGTGTCCATCACAGAATCAAACTTGGAGTTGCTCTGGCGATCAGAACGATGAGAATGAGAGTTCGGATGACGCTTGTCGTACTCTTCGTTTCCAACGTCAACCTCGGATGCAGAGGATTCGGATCTGTTGCTGTACGGAGCTGTGTAGTGGGCTGCTGATTGGTTGAAAGTGGCATCCCTGGAGCTGCTTCTTGAGCCGTGTCCTGGGGACCGGTAGTCGTACTGCTGGGCCGAGGCCGAGGCCGGAGCCGGGGCCGGAGCCGGAGCCGGGGCTTGAGATTGGGCTTGGGGCTGGGCTTGAGATTGAGGTTGGGCTTGAGACTGACTGGCACTCTGAGAACTCTCACGACTCGACGACTCGTTATGCGTCAACCGCGACGTGGTCTGCAGCGACGACTGCACTGGCGAGGTGTACCCTGGATAGTTCGCAGGGTCCCTCGTCGGGTAGTACCGCTCTTCGTACCCGCGGTACGGGTTGCGCTCGTCCACGTAACGCTGGTGAGACTGGTACGGGTACACAGCGTCTCTGTACACGGCCATGCCCGGGTGGGCGTACGGGGCGGAATACAGGGCGCTGTAGCGGTCTATGCCTTCGTGAGGGTGTTGGTACATCATCCCGGAATAGTTCTGAACCGCAGGGACGGAAACGTCGGCCGAGAAATCGAACGTCCTCTCCTGGAAGTCGGCCGTTGATGAGAATTCTTGTCCTTCCGCTACTTGAGGATACGGTGACCGTCGGGACTTCCTCGATGGACGAACTTTCCCAGTCCGGGATCGATCCGATATAGAAGAATAGGGGGATACCTCCTTTGTGGTCAACGTTTGTTCCAACTGTATTTGCCAATCTTTGGCAATTACGTCGCTGAAAGAGAAAGGAGTGGGTAATCAATAGTGATCATCTTTTCTTGCTATTGGTTATTGGAGAGGCGCACGCTCACTTATTACGAAGACTTTTTGTTATTGAATTCGGGATTTTGAGATTCCGCGCACTCGCCAGTAAAGCTCCGACATTATTTTGGATGTAAGTGGATCAAGAGAAGTCATTAACGACAATGTCACTTTTCCTCCATTTCACTAATTCAGCCAATCCTTAATTAATTCTCATCACGTGTAAAAGTGATTGAAATTGAATTTCAGATGTCCAACATGGAGAGTAACAGCAGTAAATATAGATTTTTGTTAGGTTTTTCTATTTTCTTGATTAGGTCCAAACCTCCTACCAAATGGAGACCAGTACTAAACCGGATACTCGACAACTTAAAGTAGTTCCTGTTAAATATTCCGACTTCTTTTTCAAAGTTTACATCGTCAATTAAACTGATCATGGTCAGACTATATAATACTATCAAAATACGAAACAAGATTTACTCATAACTATTATTGCACCATTAACCGATGTTCCTACCATGGAATCCAATTAAAGATGAATAGTCTAGACAGTTGGCACAGCTGTGGACAAGACAGTTACTGTCGATATTGAAGCGGAATATGGATTACGACACAGTTGATGGGTCAGGGTCAGGGTATTGTCTCATGAAGCTCTCGTTTCCACTAAGATTCCATATAGCGCTCTCGTAGCGATCAGGGGCCATTTTCTCGAAACATTCTTACGAACTTCTTAGCATAAGAACAGTTCGTGGCCATAGTATAAGAATCGGTAAGAACTGTTCTTAAAAGCTAAGAACTTCATAAGAACGTTTAGAGAATAGCCCCCCCCCCCGCCAAGTAATGTATGATAGGTTCATGCCGTAGATACGAGAGCACTCTCGTAGCTATCAGTGAGCTATGTGTTAATTATGCCCTTCCGGTAGATACGAGAGCGCTATATTTTTATTTTTTGTTTGTTTTTTATTAAGTTTTCCTTATTTTTCTTTGGTGTATGCGAGAGCTTCGTAAAATCAACCACACTGTTGCATACGTTGTGTGAGGGCATACCTGAGTACGTAGTTGACGCTGACGATGCAGTGAGGTCGAGATGACCTGCTATTATGGACAATGGTGGCGTAACTCTGCATCCACACCCAGCCGCCATCTTTGGCCAGGAAGCGGTAATACTTGGTGGTCACCTGACCCTTCAACAACACTGCAAGGAGACAGAAAGGAGTCGTATTAATACATGAAATATGGACGTACAGGATTGTCAGTGTTTATTAATATGTCTTGCAAGAATGCATCTTTCCATGGCCATGCAACAACACGTCGAGAAAATAAGTTTTAGTAATACAGAGTGGTCATCATAAAGATGCAGGGTATCATTTCTCGAAGCTCTTATATCCACTATGAGACCATACCGCTCTCGTAACTGCACGATCACTATGTATTAGAGATATCTACGAGAGTCCTTAATGGTCTTGTAGTAGATATGAGAGCTTCGAGAAACGATACCCAGCAGTATAGCTAGCAGCATTTATTTTGTACCAGGTTGTCCTTTTGCTATCCTCGTCTTGTCATAAATTAGCAAGTACATGTCTGACTATTAAACAATGTTCTCACAGACATGTGTACACAACATATACTTTATATATCACCTTAGTGACAGCTATAACCTTGTAAGGGACGCGTGAATACAGTGCAGGTTCTAGGAACAGGGTGGCCATGATCTACATAATCCTACCGTGCGTCACTGAAGTTTAACAAGTGAACATAATACCCTCAAGATTGTGCTACAACCACAAGGATACAAGTGCATCTAGTAACGCTTCCGTGTTATGTAGGATAATAAAGTATTAGTTCACAAACTAGATGTAGTTTTTCTCCAAGATACCACACACAGTCCAAGAACATTGCTGGATAAGCGATTTGTTCCAAATATCATGCACATATTAATAACTCCTGTCTTTCAAGAATAACCCATATATTCAAGCATAAATCGAGTAAGTGCAACAATAGTTTGGATTAATAGATATGTAGGTGACACGGTCAATATATTTGACTTCCTATACACCTGGTGCAACGAGGCCAGCTAAGTGTACATGTAAACACACTGTCTATTCAGTTGACACTTCCACCAGTAATGATTTCCTCGCTATTCGTCTACACATTCATATATACTTATATATATAGGATACAGAAACAATCGTGGCAGCTGGGTAAGACCTGTAATCAATTTAACACGACAAGCCCAGGTGCGAGAATGGATGACAAAATGCCCAATCTATAATTGCTTTCTTGCGTGCCTGTCCCTGTGACGCTGGTTTCCGAAATGTTGTCCAGCCAGACACCCAGGCATTTACATTGGGCCCCGTCTTGATTAATACCCCGTTCTTCATACCAATATTATTACTGCGGATCTTAGCGGATCGCCGCGATTGGTCTGCATGCTTGTCTCCCTTAGTGACCGCCGCCGTTGGTGGCATGGTGGAGTGGGTTAGTCTATCAGCGCCATTCACATTGCCAAGTCGTTAACACCTTACTGAATGACTTTCGTAAGCAGGAAGATTACTCTATTGCCGTGGACATAGGCGAAGTGTAGTAGCACACACTCCACTCTCTCTGTTGTAGTGTCAGGAGTGTTCACACAGGATAACACTGTAGATACAGGAAGATGTTCTATGCATGCATTGATGAACATCGTTGAGCATGTTCCTGTACATGTCTAAGTAAACAGGCAGATCATGCAGAATTGTATATAGGCATATTCCAAGCATTGTCTTGATGGTGATATAATTCTATATGATTACGTATTTTTCTACCTTCTTATGATCATCATCCGACGGACGTATAGGAAAGATCATCTGAGGGTAGATATCAAATCCATCGCAGAGTTTAATTTTTATATTCAATATTGGGCTATTACTATTTCTGATTTATTTTCCAGTTTTTCCTATTCGCCTTCCTTCTGGTGTTCTCAAGGCGTCAAGTGTATGTTATGGTAAAATATTCACACATCTAATGGAAACATCCGGCTGCCTCTCGAACTCACGGAGCCAACCGGAAACCCGGTCGACTTCCGGAAGTGCGTTGTCAGACCTGCAATACTGCAATGTCTACCACACAAGAACTAGCTAAGACAAAACACTTACACGTATGATGGGCGTATCTCATGTGGAGAATATCGCAGGCGTGAATGTAGTGATATAGTGTCTTCTCTATGAGATCTTGTGGTTCGTATCCGGTAAGAGCTGCCACCCTGAAAGAACAAAAACATACACCCATTAGAGCACGCCTACAACTAATACTACTCCATTCGTATCCTGTAAGAGCTGCCACCCTGAAAGAACAAAGACATACACCCATTAGAGCACGCCTACTACTAATACTAGAACTAATACTACTCCATTGTTATTTAACGAACATTTCTAGTACATTTTGTCGAACACCTCATTCCACATACGTGACAGTTTCGATGACCCCGTAAAAGAAATCCAAAGATTATTATTATTATTATATGGCAAGTGTTACGCTTTGAAACCGTTGCAAAGTATTACAATATTATGTCCCTGCTCGTTCGTGTAACATATTTGCTCTAGATAAGCTAATATTTGATTTATCCCCACTATGGGTTTAATTCAATGCAGTACGAAATCAACATAGTCCCCAGTGTTAGTTATTGATAACAAGACCCTAATACCGGCTTGCTTCAAAATCAATGCCACAGCCACTGAATAAACACGGTAAGGTATAAAAACAGCAGCGCACAATGACATATACTTCATATGATCAAGAAGTAACATGTGGTAGAGTTTCATAGAGTCTGTACCACTCGTGAAGAAATAGAAGTGATTGCTAAATATGCGAAGGATTAATAATACTCATGTTCATTCCTTAATTTGTTTTCATAATTCATTAAGAACAAATATTCAATTTGAGAATATGTTCTAACGAATTGAATACATTTGCAACAAAAATAAAGAAAAAAGAAGGATGGACATACTCAATGCACGTTGGAATACTAGTATACATATCCACTAATCTATAGTATGTTATAGTAGTGCATTAGGATCAAATCAAGGGCAGGTAATCCATACCATGACATCACGAGACATGTTCAATTGGTATCCCTGCTAAACTTGAACTGCTCAAATCAACAGTTGATAAAATCCTCAATTCAGACAACGTTCTACACAATGGTTAACATTGAAATAAAAATAAAACAACAACAAACAAAAAAAATACATTGAAACCCACCTTGCGTCTAGGAATATTAGTTTGAGGTCTAGACTGGCTCTGAACATGAACATATTGCTGAACATCTTGATCTCCGTGATGGCACTAGGGGGCAGAGAATGACCCACAGCCACCAGCCCCACGTTCTGATAACACCCGTCATACGGAGCTATGTCCATCGTGTACTGCTTGATCTTCAGATACCCACTGCAGTGTATCACCTGCGAATAACATCAGATAAAACATTATGCTACGTATAACCAAAGGACGGAACAGATGCATTTTAGTATACATATATATTAAGTAATAGGTTTTAGTGTAGCATGTCTATTGAACATAAATCAAGAGATAGTGTTCGAAAACTACGAAATATAACCAGGAGTATGATTGCAAAGATGTTGAGATGCAATGTTGGAACTGGATGCCATCGAGTGGCCATGTTCCCGAAGCTATCGTATGCATTAAGCTGTTCGAGGAGGACATTCTGATGATCCAGAAAGAGTAAAATGTTCCTCCACGAAGGCTTAAGGATGTCGTTACGTATACGATAGCTTCGGGAACATTGGCTCCTAGATTGTTTCAGGGTAGACTATTTTGAAATGATGACTAAACACTCGTTCTCTTCTTTTAACCCATGTATTCTATAGTTCAAAGGAACGGGTATTATGAGTGTATGTCGTAATAAATAAGAAATGCCCAAAGCCCAAGCCATCGCAAGAATGTAACTTATTTCTAATCAACAGCGCCCCTGCTAGGGTAGGTATTCGTCGTAATCTCGATTCAAGAACCGTTATCCAAAACACAGGACGGCATCAAAAGCATTTTTAGTTCTGATGTTAATATGAATGAGACGCATATGTCCCCTAGTCTGCGGCTTTGTAATATTGGCCCCGGGGTATGTCACACACGGCGCGTGCCTACACGACACCCCGGTCGTCCCGGAGCCCTGGGCCCGAAACCACGAGCATACCTAGCGGAGGAGGAGTTCCCCAGAGCAGAGCACTGCCTACGATATCTCAGTGACTCCTTCCTCACTGGACTACTAGGTGGTTGAAGACGCGTTGACGAAGCGATGTAAACAAGGTTGTTAATGCGCGCGCCATGCCTCTTTGAAGACGGTGTTTGTACATTGACGCTAGAGCGACGGCGAGTCTTACCTTGTAACCTCCCGATGTTAAACCAGCGTTTCTTTTGGCAAGAACACATTTCATCCTCAGAAAGAACGATCTCTCCACCTCGATATCTATAATAATAAAAATACGATATGCTATAGGTATAGATAATGATACTGAAGTGAAATATAACCAATATTCCAGAAGGAAAATTTCACAAATACCGGTACGTAGAAAACTAAATACCTCATTCAGTAGGAACATGCAAAATCTTCATTTTTACATTGTATATGAATCAATGTTAAAGACAAAAGATTAAATCTATGTTAAAACACTGATTGTATCAGTTCTAGGACAAACAATGTCATCCATTCCCATTACTAATAGCAAATGACATCAACAGAGTCCAGTGTCGTGAGAAGTGATGACACTTATAGTATATATATTAGGCTTAAGGGTGGTCTGTGTTCTATTACCTTGAAGTATATGGGTGTGGTATGGATGGTGGACGGTGAGAATGGCAGTCATCTCGTCGTGGTCAGCAGGGTGGATGTACTCGTATATGCTGTTACCTGTTAACTCCACCTGAACAGAACACAACATAGGTTAGCAGACATCTACCAATACGTGTTCCGTTGATTCTTAGTCGTGACTATTTAGATACCTAGTGGATTTTGAAGATTAGGATTGTCAACTTCTCAAATTATTAGGATCGTCATTGGGATATAGCATGTAGCATTTAGTTCGTGAGTGTTTGTGCGTGTGTATTTGTATTACATGAGTACGTATTCGTGTTTGCGCGTGAGTGCACGTGTATGACTGTACCTGCGAGAGACCCAGATGGACTGATGCTGTCTCCGAGATGTACATGATCTTCCCATCCGGCGCCACGACGAAGATGAAACCATCCAGCGTCTGAAGGTAAAAGAAAGACATGTCATACTCTATCAATAATAATACATTGTACATGTATATGCATTTTATTTTTGTAGGGCTTTGGAGCTTTGTTTTTATTTAGTTTATTTAGTTTATTTAGTCTTGTGACGATCCTCGGAGATTCCAGTAGATGTAAAAGTCGTGAAAAATATATATTGGTGTTTCATTGTCATTATTTGATGTAATGTTTCGTATCGACATTGCCAAATTTCGTTGATGTACATATGGAAGTATACAGGCCATAGAACACAACCTTGAAGCACACCACCAGCCAGACCAATGGCATATATAGCTATGGCATGTATACTAAGAGAACACGACTGATGTGCTGCTCATCGACACGTCAATTTTATTCCGATACAAAAATAGGTTTTCATATCTTTTTGTCATATTGTGTTTTATTATGGCTAATTGGGGTATAAAGTACAGGAATCGCTATCCGTTGTTAATAAATTTGAATTTCTTTCGCTAACGCGTTTTCATAAATCCTTTTGCTTGGTAGTATAAAATATGCTATATAAATACACACAACATAAAGTATTACTCAGATCACATATCTTGTGAAATGTATGATGATACTTAGAAAATGTTTCAAGAGATAACGAATAAACATGCTGGTATAACACAGATAAATAAGTAAAAAATCCTATATTCATATGTCGATGAACTTGTTATCGATCAAATATGCATTTCAGTCTATAGTTATATGGGTTGAGTATTTTAGAAGTTACATTTTGATACATACATTCTATATATGCATTTGGTAACCTTGTCTTTCCACACGTTATATGTACATGTTAGTATTTTAATAAGTTAGATATTTGGATACGTAGAGAACTACGAAACGTGTTTCACTTTTGTCTAATCCTATTGAATCTGAGTCAATAAAATGTTAAAATCAAAATCAGACATTTTGATTTATATACGTAATTTGTAACTCTGGTAGTCCGTAGCTGCGCGTCTGTCCCGTTATATGTACATGTACGCATTTTTAATAAGTTATACATTTTGATTCATATATTAATATCACGTATGGTTTATAATTTGTAACCCTGATCCGTCGGTGTGTCCGTGTCATCTGTCCATCCATCGGTCTGTTTGTACTTATATTAGTTCTGGCACTATCTGGTCGGTGCGTCTGTCCCGTTCGTCCGTCCGTCCACCGGTTTGCCAGTACTTAGTTCTGGTACTATCTGGCCGGTGCGTCTGTCCCGTTCGTCCGTCCGTCCACCGGTTTGCCAGTACTTAGTTCTGACACTATCTGTATTTAATTCCTCTTGATCCAGTTTCATCTCTGCCAGAGTAACATGCCACAGAGATGCGGACTGGAGTAGCCAGGAATCGATGGGCAGAGGTCGGCAGTGTGGAACAACAAATACCGCACTGGACGCTCATGAATACATAATTTGAGAAGTCGGTAATTCGCCATTGTACGAGCAAGAGGTATGCCAAGTCACGCGCGCGGGAGGTTTGGGAGCAGACGATAAACCCGGGTGACGTATTGAGGGGCTATCTTCATGTAGCTCAACCTGGGGTCATTACAAAAGTCGGAATTCCTCATCCGACAGTGATTAATGTTATCAGAGAGAAAGAGGAAAACAAACAGACTCTCTAGCGAATTTTCCTACGTTTGAAATGTCTGAGGCAGAATTACTGTAAATGTTGATGCAGCATGAAAATAATCCCTCGCTTTGATAGACAGCCCTGCTATCTTCTGTCCAGTTATCAACTATATGGGTCTCTACATTGCTTTATCTTAATGTACACATATAAAGGATATTCGACAAATCCGTTCGCCCGCCCGAGTAATTTTGCTGCAGGCGAAGAGAAAAAAGTCCCATGTTTAACAGCGACATTGGGATCGTGTTCGTGCATATAATTATAGGTTTAACGTAACTGTTTATAGTTAATCGGAATTTTAAAGTTGTCCTCTTGCACTGTGCAGTGGCTTTACTAAGCACGACAGTTCATCAAATTCATTTTAAAGGTTATTAGCGGCGGCCAGGTTTGATTCAGAAATGGCAAGTGGCAGCTCGACAGATATGATTTAAATTGAATAAAAAGTCCTGTTCCCATGGTAAATATTTGCGAAGGGAAATTTTACCATTCGCCAACTCTCAAAAGATCTTTAAACTAATTTCACGAATAGATTCGAATGCATTGTCGAGTAAATCCGATAGACAGTGTTTTTCAGTTACAAGGGGCAAGATGAAAGACGTTGATTATTGGAACGTCGGTCCAAATATTGAACAATGAATTTTAATTGAACATTTAAATAAATGATCGTCGTTTTATAATTAGTTGACAAGATCTGCATGTGCAAGAAATCATCAAGGCGATTCTTCGCTATGTATTCTAGATTTCATGTAAACCGTCGTCGATTCGTAACGCTGTACACCAGATTCAAGAAGTAAAATGAAGAATAAAAGAGGCAAGACTATGTAAAATAAAGAAAAAGACGAAGACACAAAAAGCATAAGGATAAGCAAGCTGAAGAATAGAAAAGCCAAGAAGTAAAACGAAGAAGAGAATGAAAGGCAAAAAGAAGTATGATGATGAAGAAGAAGAAAAAGAAGAAGAAGCAAGGTAGAACTAAATGAAGAAGAAGCAAGAAGTAAAATGAGGAAGAACGAAGAAGAAAGATGAGGAGGAGGAGGAGGACGAGGAGGAGAAGCAGGAGGAGGAGGAGGCAGAGGAGGCGGAGGAGGCGGAGGAGGAGGAAGTGGAGAAGAAGAAGGAGAAGGAAGATGAGGCGGAGGAGGAGGCGGAGGAGGGAGATGTCAGATATTGAAGGTAGTATTTACCTGGAGTAGATGAGATCCGAGTTCCTTCTCCAGGGCAGTCCGGTGGACAGCGGATCTGACACCCCAAGCATCTCCCAGTCCTGAGAACAGAGAACGAGTCGGGGTATAGAATGACCTTTCATAATATCAAATTATATTTATTTATATTTTAGAACATTCGAACCAAAATTATCACAGAAAAATCCGTAAATCATGGAATCAAATAACTATGGCCTTTCTTGAGACTTGTATGCCGTCCTGCTAATACTAGTGACTATTATATAGTGGATTGCACCTCAATGTTCACAGTGTTTCTATACTATATTTAAACGATGGTGATATATGAACGACGTGTTATCTCCTATCGGTGTACGTAAGGTTACATGTTTGTAGATTATAATTAATCTGAACTAAATCTTCGATAATGCCTACACTTTTAAATAGATACCATTACAAAGCGCGGATGAAGCTCTGTAAACATTTGTCCAAAATCGGTGTCGAATATATGTGCCGAAAACTAAATCATGAAAACAATTTGAGGAATGTTGAAATACATCTCACTAAGAAGCGGTAAGTCCAAAACAATTGATCATATCTTCATAGACACCCATACCATGGGTTGGGGCAAAGATGTGAGGTACAGGATTGTTCGACAGGCTGTACGCTGCTTTTAAGTCGAGGCACTCAATTCAGTGATAATCTATCCATAAACTAAATTGCAAGACGTTATACATTTATAAATAGATGACTGTTATGGAGAATCTGTATGCTATAATTTCGCGTTGAATGGCGTATTTATATTAAATAGCAACACTTGAATATCTTAACGAGAACCATTCCCCGAAAATAAACCAAGGTGGGTGTCCTCAGAAGTATCTGCTTTTAGAACATGCCTATTATACGGTGCGTGTTGTTGAGTCTTACCTTTAATATATCAAACGTTCATGCCGTATATTAATACTTAAATAATGTACAGGTGAATCATCAGCGTTTTAACAGATATATGTGTACAATGACCTACATTATTTTATCATTGGAAAACATGGAATTGCTATAACTTCAAGTATGGTAGCTTTAACAATACCCAATTACGGTAATTAAAGGCAAAATATTAGTCTGTGTCACACATTATGCTCAACCACATACCGGTAGGCTGTAAGTAGTCCTGTTGAAAATACCCACAATCAACAGTTAAGCAAGTCTAGATTTCTTTTGATAAATAAATGGATATTTTAATATAAATATACTATACCAACGAGTAGAATTGATATACAAATTATTTACTTTCACTCTCTCAGACGATGGGTTGTCTGAGCTAAATATATGTGTAATCGTTTAGTGTTAGATTACTGCTAGTCTGCCATATTGTATGAGTAATAATATCGCTGGTTCTCTAAACGTACATCAGAAGGTGTGTCCGTTTTGTATCATAATGCTCAACAGTGGGAGTTATTATTTGTTCGCAATCGAGAAGCCTCTGTAAAAGAATTCACTATTGAGATCTATTGTGAGAGAGTCTGCTATGTGGTTAGCTGCACGTATGTATGACTGGTTTTATGAGGAAAAATACACAAAAGTATAATTTTGGATTCCATGCAAATTTCGACCCTGTATCTATTTTCTTTATTCCGCAGCTTGTTGAGATAGAATCGCCGCCCATCTGCCCAAGATTTCACCTTGATGAGAGATGGATCTTTCAGCTAACACTACTCTCTAATTGATGTGGAACGATTTATCGTTTAACTTGAGGAGGTTATCGGTTTTCCATCTGTTCCGTCGTCTGCTGCTTGTGATAGTGGTGCAAGTGAGCACACGACAAGATGGCATCGGACAGACCGGTGGAGGTCCTACATATAAGAAGTGTTCTATCTCCGATCTCTGAACACTTGCAGGGCGGAGGTACACCGTTCTTGTCTCCGGGACCCGAGAGGGGTTGTTGATACACCATCCGATAAGTCTTGCTCTTCTCATATAGCCATTGGATTCGAGACCCGAGCGGGGTTATTGATACACCATCCGAACAGTTTTTCTTTTCTCATATAGCCATTGGATCCGAGAGTTGAGAGAGGGGTTGTTGATACACCGTCCGATAAGTCTTGCTAAGAACGTTTTACTATTGTTATATAATCATCGGATGTAATTTTAGAGCGATATCAGCGATGGTTTAAAGATAAAGCATACATGTAAAATAGTGAGGGAAATGGTAAAGGCATTTGAGGGCATATATGCCTACATATTAGAAGCTATGGCTTTCGAATGCACCACTTCTCTTTGTTTTGATTGTTCCATAGTTTGTTAGGGATTTATGGAAGGGGACCATAGTCTCGCAGGGTGAAAATAATCAGATTTATATCAATCATATTCGTTGGTATAGTATATTAATACATTCTTATGAACTGGAATTTAATGTATCATTAGCTGGCATGATGCATCCACTGGATATCAATGTGTCATTGCAAATTGCATTAAAGTGACACACACCCATAAATGAAATGGTGTCACTAATGTGTCAATAATGTGTCACACAACCTCAAGCGAACCAGTATAATGGTACACTATGGTCAGTTCCATATCTATGTGTTATTTGAAGGTTTGAGTTGGAGAAATGGCTGAAAATGTTAAACTCGATTGAATATCGACTACAACGTTAGCGGAGGAAGAGCAGCTAAAACCCAAGAACCAGGGTTACACATACCGAGTGAACTCTCTCCTTCATGGATTTGCCGCAAGTGATCTGTACTCCGGCAGTGTCAATTAATATCTTTTCATTAACTAACCCGACCCCAAATGTGCCTTGCATGCCAAATGACCGTAGAAAGCGACCTCCAAAATCACATCAAAAAGAGCTTTTTCAAAGTGCCCAAAAAATCGCCGGAATAACAACCTAACCTCCTACAGGCCCAAACTCAGAATCGATACAAATCCGGGAATGAAAGAAGTCAAAGCAGACGCTATCCCTTTCTGAAGATTAATCAGGGCCATATTACCCCATACCTAGGGCTGTGTAATTTACAAATAGCCTCAAGACCATTTGTCTCAATTAATGGCCAGCTTTGAATCGCGCAAGCGTTTGTAATTTTCTCCCGAGTCGTTTGGTTTGACGGAACATTTCACACTTGCCTAACCACCCTAAAAGAAAGAAGGATCGGTAAATCGCAACCTCCGAGCGCTAATGAGGGGGTCTATGAAAGGCCGGCCAATCTATTAACGCAAGCGATCGGGAAAATTACCCTGTTATTCTCTCTTCCTTGGCGAAAATGGCTCCAGAAAGGAATATGGCTTGACGAAATCGGAAATACTACCACTATTCTCTCACGACCCAGCGCTTACCAAGACGTCTGATTGGCTGAAACCAGAGTAACTTAATACCCAATAAAACAGAGATATCAACGACATGGCTGTAGGTTTCAATCCCGGCACAGATTTGATTGTGTGCGTGATAACGAAATTGTCGTTAGATAGAAAGGATATCATTGTGAAATACGCTGAACCGTAAGGATGCTGGAGATCAAAGATTAAACATATTGCGGGGTATTGAAAGTGAATGAATTGCGTTATAATGTCGATCACGGTGTCACGGTATTAGGAAGCTGTACTTGGACAGCGATGACCAGAGAATATTTATTTACACTCAATTAAACAATTCAATAAATTAATTGATAGACAGATAAGGGAGGGAGAGAGTAGAGAAGGAGGGAGGGAGAGAAGAGAAGAGAAGAGAGTGAGAGATAAAGAGAGAGGGAGGGAGAGAAAGAAAGAGTGAGAGAGAAAGAGATATATAAAGAGAGAGATAAAGAGAGAATTAAAGAGAGAGATAAAGAGGGAGTGAGAGAGAAAGAGAAAGAGAGAGTGAGAGAAAAAGAGAAAGAGGGAGAGAGAGAAAGAGAAAGAGAGTGAGAGAGAAAGAGAAGGAGTGAGAGAGAAAGATAGAGTGGGGGAAGGAGAGAAAGAGAGAAAGAGGGAGAGATAAAGAGAGATAAAGATAGAGATGGAGAGAGAGATGGAGAGAGTGAGAGAGAAGGAGAAAGAGAGAGTGAGAGGGAGGGAGAGAAAGAGAGTGAGAGAGAAAGAGAGAGAGAGAGATAACAATACATTATGGAGGAGAATAATTAAAAGATTATTAGCAGGAAGAGCAGGAGGAAGAAAGAGATGATGTAGTGATGAGGAGGAATAGAATTATGAATATAATATGATGGAAAGGAGGAGGAGGAAGCTATGATGAAAGGAGCACAGAGGAAGAGATAATGAAAGGGGATGAAGAGATAATGAGATTATGAAATGAGGATGAATAGACATGAAGATATGATGAAAAGAAGATGAAGAGAAGAGGTGATAAAATGATCATGAGGATGAAGAGAGAGAAATGATGAAAGGAGGATGAAGAGAGATGAAGATATGATGAAAGAATAGAAGTTATAGTACATATAGTGTATATATATATAACAGCTTGCATCTCCGTGTCATCAATTGTATCTAATTACGTGTAGTTTGTTCGTGCATTGAAAACATATTATTGAAGATGGCGAGATACACATTTCGTGTGTAAATGTATGTATTTTCCGTTAACAATTTAACGGTTGATTTAATGTTCATACTCCAACCATACATCAAACATTTATATAATATAAATTGACAGAAATTAGAGACCTCCCGGCTGGTCAAAGCGTGCAGATAGGAATAAACGCTACGTCGCTGTATTATAATAGATGTGTTCTGTTATAATTTCTGGCAAATATAATTTCCATTCATGACCAGTTATATATAACGACATCCGACTCGCATTTTACAATAAATTGCAAGCATCACAGAAAATATAATAATGTTATTTCTAAGTATGTTATGGATTGTAATTCGGTCTCCAAATACATTTTAAAAGTTTTAAATAGTTTAATATCGACGGATTTTTGACCAAATTATATGAATGCAATAAATCAAGAAAAACGGTTAAGTAGTTATCTAAAGATACATTCCTATTTTTATAGTTTCTGGTATGACATTAAAGGCATACTATCACAGATATTTATGGTCGTTTGGGACTAGTTCTTAGCTACAACTGCAAAATACATTCACT
>JAUTBZ010184983.1:0-22616 GCA_032361785.1 Lepetodrilus galriftensis | reverse complement strand
AGTAGTAGTAGTAGTAGTAGTAGTAGTAGTAGTAGTAGTAGTAGTAGTAGTAGTAGTAGTAGTAGTAGTAGTAAAGACAGGATGCATCATAAACTATTTGCACTGTTCAGTTCAGACGCCAAATACCTAATTATACCTCCATCAATGTAAACAGAAACATTACCAAAAATACTACGTCGTTAATGACATTCCGCAGATTGTTTGCCGTGAGTTAATTATTACAAAACGACATATGTCTATAGCATTCATATGCTGCTTTCTTGTATACCATCATGTTTTTCAAAGAGCATTCTAACAATGACCTATAATGCACCTCATAATACATTCTCACATAATTCTATAAGAAGCATTATATTAGTAATTCAACACAATTGTGAATGATAACCTTGATGCGCATTGGATGGCAGCTCGGGTTGTATACTCCCCAGGAAGTTGAGAAGGAATGTGAGTGCACATATCCGTTGACCGGTGTAATAAGCGCATTTGAGCAGTTATTCTGGATATTTGCGCTATGTATATGTAGACTAATAATCATAATAATACCAATAATATTCAAGCTAACGTTCGAACAGTGCGGTAATTGTTGCTCACTTCCGAGTTTAGCAATTTCCGTTGAACATTATGTTCATCTGAACAATATGCCAAAGCTTGCATCCGTCACAACAATGCATACGATGAGCCAATTAGTATGCGTTTCAGGTGATGAACCTACATGAGCAGCTGATTAGCAGTGGACTCAATATTTAGGTGTGGCATATACATACATTGACTGTAGGACCCGTTTTGGTTGCCTGCTTGAAATAGGCGTAAATCAGCGACTGAAAAGAATGGTGCTTCTGACAATTGAAATATACAAGTTTCCAATGAACCAGTATTCTCGAAGTCCTAAGAAGTTCGTAAGTACTAAGAATTTGCCTAACTAGGTTTCTGCTAATGTTCATTTTTGAAGAGATCTTTTCTCACTAAGAAGTTCTTAGCTAAGAAGTTTCGAGAATATGGGCCATCGGATCCTCTTTAGTTCAGTAGAAAAGGAAACACCCAGCATGCATGCTAATGCCATGGGACGATCAGCGATGTTCGTGTATGCTTCCTTTCGTTCAAACCTGTAAACATGGTTTAGAATTAACACGGACTCTGTGCATAGTCGCTTCTAGCCTTGAAAGTTGATGTCCTTAGCAATTTGTTCTGACTCTGTATCATTATAATCACCCGTCAGTTTAATCGGAACTCTGGCTTCTAGAGCACAGACTAACATCCTTCCAGAAGCTGTCTACGGACACCCGATACAGCCCAATCAGGGCAGTTTATTACTATTCCCAATCCACTCTGACAAAATTGAATCAATGTTCTGTCTTAACGTGGCCGAGGTCTCGAGCCGTGAGTCTCCGGGTATAAGTGTTACAGAACACGGACTCTGCACAATAAACTTGAGCGGCTTTCAATTGGCTCTATTGTGCGACGATGGCTGTTCGTTGGGAATAATACAAATCAGACATTCCCGTGTTCTTGGTTTTCATGGCTCTTAGGAGGCCTGGGTTGACTCTTCGTGGCTGAATCGGGATGGGGTTCATTTGGGAATGCTTTCTGGCAGGGGCGAGGTAACATTTTGGCTGAGCGTGGTATAACAGTGTTTCTAAAGAGAACGTGACGGCGAGTGATGTGCTAGGGATTTTGTGGTAACAATTAAAGTAAGTTTTAGTCAGTATGACTTTTGATAACTTACGGAATATTGAGCTGACATTGAATATAGATTATAGTGAATATGTTATTATAGGCCTACTTCGGGCGGTCACGCTAGTTTAGCCCGGAAGTGTCATTGCGCATGTCTATAGTGCTTCGCGGGCCGTCCGCAACGTTCTTGACGTCGCTCTAGCATCGCATTCGCGACTTCGCGCGAACTCTAGCATTGCTCTAGATCCTCGAGAAACCGCCCGAAGTAGGCCATAGACAGCGAATATGTTATTACCATATTCGGGGAAATATCCGTTGCATCACATTTTCGTGGTATTAATTGTAGTTTCTGATATTTCATCTCTGAGACGTTGACGAGAGACAGTGTCAAATCATAGCAATCTGATGACCTATTTTCATGACGTTCTGATTGTATTTTATTATTTTTAATTCTGATTGGATATATAACTGCACTATTATCAGGAATGCTTGAAGTAGGCTACCTCAATTTGCCAGCTGGCATTAGGAGGTCTGTACATTGATATTATAAATTAAGGTTATTACATAGAAATAAAACACGTCCGACTTCTGGAGAACGAGACACATTATATTATGAGATTATTCTTTCATGATAAATCACATACATGTGCAATTACTATGACAGGAGAAAACTTTTTTCAGCTATCATTAGTCGTCACGTGATTAAGATATGTTACACATGCTGCGATTTTTGTTTCGAAGTGCTGTAGAATTGGCACCCACCTGCAACATTGCCATGGGTTTTATGTTTTGCCATTTCTCACTTCTTAAACTATCATTAATATTGCTAATTATTTTCAGGCAATGTGTCACTTTTCTATAATGTACCGTATAAAGTTGATATATGTCATAGATTGTCGCAGATGTCGAGACATTATTTGGCAGCTACATAAAAACATAATGAGATATCAGAAACATCTATCTAATTTTGAAAAGAGCTTGCATGGCAAGATGATTTGCGTCTGCTTATATAATTATGAAAAGACCAGGGTATCCTTTCACAATGCTCTCGGATCCGTTAAGTGCAATATACCATAGCACACTCTTTGCGATGTATAAGCTATATACTTATAGCGGCCGCACACACCAAATATTAAAACATGCTAGAAATTGTGCGATCATTCGGCGAGACTAAAAATCGCAGTCGCCGGCCAACGCACACTTGCGATTTTACGTCGGCCGACAAAAATCGGCGACGGAAATCGCTAGTTTGCGGACAGTATGTAGTGGATACTAGAGCATCGTGAATATAGATATAATACCCTGGCAGTTACAGTACAAATGTATGCTGGCCACACACTACGACGGAAAATGGCAAATGTGCGCTGGCCTGCGAGTGCGATTTTTTAGTCTCGCCGACGGAAATCGCTAGTGTGCGGCCGGTGTATTAGCAAGATGAGTTTGCGTCTGTGTGTATGTGTTGAGCATGCGTGTGTGCAGATGCGTTTAAGTAAGCATACGCACCACGTACTCGCATTCAACAATACCGAATTGCAGTTGTTTTGCAATAACTAATGCAATGGTTATGTATGTTGATCGTACATTCAAACCTACAGCATGTCTGACCACCTTGTTGAAAATACAATAGCGTATTTACAAATAGAGAAACATCTTCAGACTCGGTAGAACCATCATCTCGCTTCTTTTAAAATATCCGACTTCAAAACATCGTATTTTGGAGGCAGTATTACCATAATAATAAACCTCTTTGAACATTGAGAAAGTTCGACAAATGCAATGTTTCTTCAAATAAATCAACCAGTAATGTATTACAAGCTAAGATCGCACAAGACCGAACTCTGTGTATTGTCTGTTAACAATACCGAGCCCATGGCATTTCGTAGTCAAGTAGATTCGTCTTTCTGTTCAAAATAAGACTATCATTGACAAGCGAAATGATGTCATTTTGAATTTTTTTCAACTCAAGAATCAATTTATTTGCTCATCGTACGTACGCGTTGGGGTATTCCTGATTCAAGGGCAATCAGATTCTAATTATATAATCAGTACCTCACTAGAGAGGCCTTGGTTGTGCTAGCATCGCCATTGTCATAGCCGCGAGGGAGAAGTCATTGAGAAGCACTTAATCATCCACTTGAGAATAATGGGTGCTCCCCGAGTTCCTCTCATAGTTTTTAGAGGTGATCGATTTTGAAACTTATTGGCTCCGCGTCGTGATTGAGCATGCTCGTGGTTTGGCTCCTCGGTTAAGGAGGAGAGGTTTTGATACCTAAATGCTCACATGTTTTTGTTGGAAAATTAAGATAAATTTGTCTTGGATCGATTGGCGTATACGTTCAGTATCATAAGCATTAACTCTGGAATTATCATGTATGTTTCTGAAATGTACGAAATGACACGGAAATCCAGAGACGGATATAGTAGACTTATTGACACTCGCAGCTTCCATCTGTCAGAGTATAAATAAGTCATTTGAACTATTGCTAAATGTAAGTAGATAGCGATAGACGAATCAAATGGAGGTTTATTTATTTCACAATGTCAAGACCGAGCATCATCCGGGTCACTGCTTGAGTGTGTCTATCCATAAGTGCATGCAGCTTTATGCAACACTGACACGCCGTGATATATAAGTAGTTCTAAACCACAATTTAATATCAATTAGATATTATTTTTAAAACCACAACCGCTGCATATATTTCTTTGCTTGGTTATTATTTTTCACAGAGATGCAGCACACCGTTATTATTTATAAGTGTTCCATGTTTGTCTATTTAAATTGTGTTCTATTTGCAAGCCGTTTTTGTTCTTGGGGCAGAGTCTGAACTTTCACAGTGTATCCACGTTGTTTGCTTGGACAATTCTGGATTTAATCTGTATAATGCTAAATATCTGAATGCAATTGTCTAAGGTATGCATTAATACAAATGCTTATATTATACAACCGATATACAACTGGATATATAATAACGTTAAACTGGATCGTCTTTACGTATTCCATTCTATTATAAAACACTATAAACACAATTGAAAAGGGAAGATATGTCCACATACATTCAAGACACATCACTTGAATAACGATTTATGGTTTCAGAATTTCCAACATGATATTATACCATGTTTCCTTCACGAACCCTTCAACATGTAGCATAATGAAATAGCTGTAAGCCCCAATGCACAGAAAGTATGCATACCAATTAATGAGGCAGGCAAATGAAAATAGTCATTTTTTAGGACAACGTATAGATAACCTACCGTACGTGTTGTAGATAATTTAGAAATTTCACTCAAAATGGATGCAATGTCATCGCAAATTCTATCATTTTTCCCACACAAAAATAAGGCAATTCCTTTTATGTGTTTAAAAACAAACAATGTTTTTACTTGAAGTAAAGTAGAAAGTGACAAAAAATATCCTTCAACACGATAAATGATGAATGCTTCATATGGTTAGCATAACAATGACATTCCCCTAACAACTCCCACCAACAAAAGAATGTGATTAGGTGTCAAAAGTAGCCAATCAATAATCAGTATTTCTTCACTGCAAATCGGGCCAAATGCTATTGTCTTGACAGTTGCTAATGATGTTTAATTGTCCACCATTTGGCGCGATGAAATGACTTCTGTTAGATTGCTTTGGTTGAATAGGGAAATAGTATCTTCTGATTAGAGCCTGCGAGCTGATGAAAGATTGTCCCCAGAAGACCCTCGAAATGAAAACATCTTGGACATAATTAGGCATGCATTGTTATAACTCCGCCAGATTGCGATCTTCCTCAGTCTTCCAGAATACCACAGGGGAAAGTGGTCTCCCATCTCCCTTTGATATGCTTATTTAATACAAATGAATGCATGACCATTGTGCATAGACAATTGGATTTTTATACTTCCATGGGACCAATTTGTGAAGCTATGCATATATGGCGTTCGAGATTATGGACAGAGGACATTATTTTAGAAAATGTCTGACATTTGTGTGTTTAGCCATTGTTTACCGGTTAGAAATCATTCATGAACTTAAGTTTCTTGAATTTGGAATATATGACATACAATGTACCACATATATTCGTTGATTTGTTTGTCCATCGGCTACGGTGAAGACCATATCGTCACCTGAGAATCAGGTTGTTTTATCTACACTTTTCGAAAAAAAATAGTTCCCCAAAGTTTATAATCCAAATTCCAATTGTAAATTATTATTTTTCGAAAAATCTATTTATTCTATCTCCACAGAGACGTCTGAAGTTTCAAATGCGTTTTACACAAAAGTGAATGGACACAGAATACTATTAACATTAAAGTAGAAATGATACAGTTCCATAGACAACGGGTAAAAATCAAATCTACTTCTTAGCGCGGATGAATATTGGACAATCTTGGAATAGCCACAGTCAGTGGTTAGCAGCTTTCTAGTCAGAGGCCCCGTATCTCCTTGTCGTTCTTAATTCCACTTAATGTCGCACGACCCCTGGCGGTATAAAGCAGGCGCCAAGATGAGATCACTCGCAAAGAAGTTCTTGAGATTATTTCTAAATGAATTACGTGAAGAGTAGGATAATATGGCAGTGTATTATGTAGCACACTGCAAGCAGTGGCATCCTGTATAGCCAGGTGGGCTAGAAACAGAACGGGAAGAGCATATACACCAATAAACAGAAATTAACTTAGTTTTTAAAGGCATAATATCACAGCTGATAGACCTGTATAATGGACAATGTATTTCGATCTGAAACTAATTACGCTTGATTTATCCACCCAAAAGTTATTATTTACTAATGTCCCCAGTACTCAATAGTTATCAACATCTTAATTTTGTATATGAATATAGTGAAGGACGTTCTCCTATTTATCTTGTCTTTGATGCATCAACTGAATTATGAAGGAATTGCGAGAAAACATTGCAGTTGTTTATTATATGTTTAAGTCGTATCATTGAGATTTCCCCGTGCATTGACATAATGAAGCGAATAGCAATATGACCATATTCAGGTTCTCTATCAGTAGACTACAGGCGGTTACATTGGATACCTGTCTACCAAACAGCCGTCGAAAGGTTTTTGGAAGTACAAACATGATTTTATGTATGTCAAGTGAATGTATTTTGCAGTTGTAGCTAAGAACTAGTCCCAAACGACCATAACTATCTGTGATATTATGCCTTTAATGCATAATATTCTTCAGACTTAGCAGTTGAAAACTGAGAATAGTAATAACCTTGACTTCTAAGACAAACCCCATAGTATATACAGTAGACCTCGCATATAACAGACTCGTTGTGACTGGCTATTTCTGTCCGTTATATGCAAAGTCTGTTATACGAATATGCCGCAATTAGCGTTAGACCGGACCTGGGACTTCAGATTCAGTCCGTTATATGCGAGTGTCCGGTTTATCCGAAGCCAGTATATGTGAGGTCTACTATACTTGGAAAAAAATTACAAGAGGTAGTGATCACACATAACAAAGGGCATAATTTTATCACAGCTGTTTTATTCTTGATTATTTATACGATCTGCTATGTTGGGCAACTACAGTTGCCTCCAGGAGATGATTAACAAGTTTAACCCTCTCCCTACTGGATTAAACACAGGTATAACTCTTTAGGTCATCATTAGTTGCCTCCAGCATGGAGAGAGTTAACTATTCACTTCTAATGATGTTCAAATCCAGTCGAAGTCTTCTTGAAATATGAAATGTTTGCTCCATGGTATACGAGATGTATGAAAAGTCCCATTTCTGAATACAGCACACGGCACATCATCTGTTCTAATGGAAAGCACAGTAAACAGAGACAATACTTTCACTCATGTCCATCTACACACAAACATTACAACACACCATCTGCACTTGAATAAAGTCCATCAAAGTAGGCACAATAATCGACCAATGATTAGTTCATGGCGTCTTCACTTCGGCGCTGCTGCTCCCAGGGTTCTCTGCACTTCCTGTTGGAGTGGCGGCGGCGGCGGTGGCTGCCTTTTCTGCTGCTTCCATCTCCCTGGCCTGTGCCTGCTGTCTGAGCGACTGGTGCTCCATGAACTTCATCATCAGCTTCTGGTTATAGCCCACGTACCTGTCCGTACACGCACTAACACAGTCATTCTGGAAAAGGAATTTGATTAATAGGTTAATTAATAATACTGTAATACAAATATAATGTAAAACTGCAGAGTTAGAAGTTCCCACTCGCCCGGTGGCCCGATCCATTTCTCATAATGTTAAAGGTATCCTACGGGCGAGTAGAAATTTCATGTTTTGTTATTTATATCATTATTCGGGCGATTACGTTTTAAAGTTAAGTTCCAACCCTGCACGTCATTCATACTGAAATATAATGTATACATTTAGTTAAGGTAGACATTGCAAGTTGAAGATTGGTCAATTACGATAAAATAAATGTATGTTCATTTACTAAAATAGCCGTGGCTCTCCTAAATGATCAAATTAATTTTTTTGGGGGAGGATTTTATACGGTCTATTTTTCATTTAGATTTTTGTTTTTTATTGTATGGGTGAAAGATTCCCGCTGTGATGTTAAACAATAATTCACTTACTCACTCATTTCAATTTTCAATACGACTCATTAATGTTTAGCATAATAATTCGAGTTTGCTGTAATACAATTATTAAAACGCTCCAATATTTTATTAATTTATTGGTATTTTTCCTCTGCGTTCATGCAGTTCTAAAACGGAAACCCAAGAAAGGTAATCAAGTGTTGTCAATTTGTTGTTATTTACATTTTTGTTGTTGTTAATTCTCCCTGAGCTTTTGAAACATTAACATTTTATCAACACGCTATCGATCCAGAGAACTTATTGCATGCTTAAAATTAAGTAGCACCGCAAGACATAACGGAAAACTGGGCAGTGTTATAGTGATGAATTCTGCTGGCAAACCTCTCATTCATCTACACTATCTTAAAATCCTTCTTATTAATTACTAAATGGGCATGATGATTATTATTATTAATTTAAAAAAAATAGGGTCCACCTTGGACCCCGCGTTGTATACGAATCCACGGTGCATCAAAGGGCGTTATATCGAGGGAGCACTGTAATAACAAAATAATAAATAATAATAAAATAATAAATAATAATAGTAAATAATATATTTAATAACATTACGATCAATAAAAAAGTAAATATAAAGATTTATTGAACGGAGACAGTATTGTCAGTAAGACAGCAAATAAACTTGAAATAATCAACAGTTTCTTTCCATTTCGATATTTAGCAGTTATTTATCATGTCTCAATCGTTAAAACTTATTGGTTGTTGAAACTCTGGTATCGAAAAATCAATTGTAAATAAAATTTATCGATACTTATGGATATCTAAAATGTTACTTAATTTCCACTTTAAAAAAAGTCTATTGAGGAGCGGGTGGTAGCGCAATGGAGAACGTTAGGATTTCGGAGCCATAGCCTATAGGCCCCATACTCAAATCACGTCCCAGTAACACGACATCAATGTTCGTGAAAATTACCTTTATGACGCAATCGGTTCTGCTGTCTGTAGAGTGAGAATGCAAATATCATCCTTGGTCTGTCAGTATCAGCCAGTGCTCACAGGTTTACTGCAAGATTCAGCTCAACGTATGTTGCGGGTTTCCTCCTGCTTCAACCGACAAATCTTGAAAGCGGCCCTAAACTCCAAATCAAATATAAAATAAAGATAATCAATGTAATTTTTTTTAGCTCGATGCACATCACTAGCAGTTATCATTAACGATTGTCTTCCTACTAAGCAATTCCTTTCAAAATAATTCAAATTAATATATATGAATTCTAACTAGATGCTTGAACATGCTTATCAATTTTCATTAACCATTATTTCCCCAATGAATAGTGGCCTGCTAATGCAGATGCCGATCTGTTAACCAGTAGACGACAGCTTGATTGCAATATGTAAACCAGCCAACATTTTAAAGTAATTCACGTTAATGTTCATACGCTAGCATGTGCACATAATATTTTAATATTTGTTGTGTTTCGCTTTCTTTATTTTAAGTCACAAATTGTATCAACATCTGCGATAACTCTGTCAATTTTGAAATAAACATAGATGAAGATAGTGTTAAATCCTATCTTAATGATAGGCAAAACATTTGCTCGTTACTTTTGAAAAATCTCTATATTAATATTGCATGTCAAGATGTTCTCATTATTAATTATAATTTATACTTTTATCATACATATTTTGTTCACCTAATTCGTGGTTAGATCTCAAGAAATTACATTAAATACATTGTATATTTCATCCCCATGATTACGAAATTATATATTTTTTAGTATGATTTAATGTTCATGAAACAAAGATTCGTTCACAAATCCCCATATACAGTTTAAAGCTTGAGCATGAAATCGTTCTCGAAAATATTCATAAGTTTTGGTCCAGACTATTACATAGGGTTAGTTTTTCATCAGTTATATATCTTCTGCTCACCAGGGGGCGGTATATACGAGGATGTGGAGCTAATGATGCATGATGGGATACTAACGGAGGAGCAAGTGAAAGCTACGGAGGACATTTCACCGAGCAGACGATCCACCATGCTGGAGGTCCTCAGCAAGACCGGATCGCTGCACAGAGCCCTCTGGTGTGAGATGCCGGAGGTAAGAGGAAGTAACTCTAGGAACACTACATTAGTCATGCTCTATAGTCAAATTTTGTACTGGTGTCAGAAATTCTCCAATGGTGGTAAGCTGAATCAGTTATTAATATTATCTGGTTTTGTGTGGAATTTTCATTGGGGTGTTTTCAAGATATTTTGATATGATATTACACTGACGTGGGTTTTTTTAGGTGAAAGAAAAGGGAATACTGGACAAGATGGATGCTCAGGAAAGAAAACTGCAGGAGGTAATTATCTACAGCAAATTAAATTTTGATTTAATGATATGTCACATTTATGATATAATGGTTGGAACAAGGATGTAGGAAGTCAATGTCGATATTATCCCCCAATAAGTGGCTAATCAAGAGCTATTTCCAAAATGCTATACATTAATGTGTATAGATACTATTTGTACCACTATTTGGGCTTTAAAGGTAAGTTGCTATCGCTGTCTAAAATGATTGGCCTGTTCATTGGCCAGTTAATGTCTGGCAATTAAGTTTCTGGAGTTTTATAAACGGCTATTCAGGCTAATAGGTTTTAAAGGTTGCTTTTTATCACTGTCAATTCAAATCTGTTTGTTTGATATTTCACAGGCGATGTTTGAGATCGTGACCTCCGAGGCGTCGTACCTGAAGAGTCTGAACATCCTGATGACGGTTTTCCTGATGGCCCCAGAGTTTTCCTCGGATCACTCGGACCGTTGCGTCGTCACGAAGCGTGAACGCCAGGTGCTCTTCTCAAATATCGGTGCTATCAGAGACGCTAGCGAAAAGTACGTCATTAAATATATTTTTCATTTATCTTAAATTGCCGTTTATAAATGTGTATGTGTGAAAGGTCGATTTGCGAATGGATCAGGAACAGAACATGGTGGAGAATATAGTCTGATTTTTCCTATGCGACAGTGTATTAATTATTATTATTGCTCATATTATAGTCCTTTTAACCAATCAAATTTGAGACTTAATACATGTAGTCTGTATTGTATTTAGTCAAAAGAATAATCTCAATATTATTATTGGCTGCTGATAGCTATGCCTTCTGAATCTATGAAAGGGGAGTAACTCAGGTTGCCTCATATTTATGTTCCACCTGTGTTTCGCAGGTTCTTGGCCGACTTGGAAGAACGTTGGCAAGACAACCCTGTGATGACCGATATCTGTGATATTATCTACAATCATGCGCAGAAGAACAACTTCGAGCCTTACGTGCGCTACACAACTAACCAACGGTATCAGGAGCACATGCTGGATACGCTCAAGTGAGTTTTAAATTGGAGGACTTCAACATTTTATCATGCCTACTCTGTATTTGTTCAATACACTAGAAAATACTGTCTGTGTTAACTGAAATTCCCACCCATCGATAATCATCACAGGAAATTTGCAATAGAAATTGCTGGTTTCTTAAATATTATTGTTTACCCGCTCCCTGCTGGACTAAGCACAGACACTGCTCTTTAAGGAATCTCTGGTGGCCTCTAGCATGGAGAGAGTTGAATGTTTACAGGCAAGATTCAAGTACTGCGTCGTAGCATTTGAATATGAACACATTGATATCCACTTGCATTATATATTTATGTCTGGTGGGTTTCTGATTGGTGGATTTCTGATTGGTGGATTTCTGATTGGTTGATGTCTGATTTATGGGTTTCTGATTGGCTGATTTCTGTTCCAGGAAGCGGACAGAGTACGTGGAAGCTGTGCGTCGCCTGGAGCGGAACCCGGACTGCCAGTCCCTCCCAATGTCCTCCTTCCTCCTCCTCCCCATGCAGCGAGTCACGCGGCTCCCCCTACTGGTGGACGCTATTTGTCACCGCCTGGACCCCGGGACCGAGCGGCACGCGTCGTCCGCGCAAGCCTTGGAATATCTCAATAGGGTGAGTTGTTGAAACTGATTGAAGCAGCCTTAAAATCTCAAATTTGCTTTAGATAGACTGAATTTTTAGTGGTCATGGGTGAAAGATTTCTCGGAATCAACACTGGCAAACTGATAAATGCAAGCTTTAAAGCTCCAATCTCTTTTGGAAAGCATGTATCTTCTCCAGTCTTGTATCTTCTCCAGTCTTGTATCTTCTCTAATCTTGTATCTTCTCCAATCTGGTATCTTCTCCAATCTTGTATCTTCTCCAATCTTGTATCTTCTCCAATCTGGTATCTTCTCCAATCTTGTATCTACTCCAATCTTGTATCTCCTCCAGTCTTGTATCTACTCCAATCTAGTATCTACTCCAATCTTGTATCTTCTCCAGTCTTGTATCTACTCCAATCTAGTATCTTATCCAATCTTGTATCTTCTCCAATTAGGTTGTGAGGCAGTGCAACGATGGTGCCAAGAAGATGCAGCAGACAGAACAGATGTGTGTCCTAGCAACACAGCTGGAATTCAAAATGAAGGTGAGAAGAAACATGTAGTTGTATGCCTTTCATCATTAAAGCGACATTAACCTCATATCAGATTAATAATACATCACAAATAGTATCCTGTTATTTGAAGTTGTTGCATATGGGTAAAATATACTGTGTGCAATGTAAAACATTAATTCAATCATGTTATTTGAAATTTAATTTATAAGACAATACAATTAATAAGGACACTTTGGAACAAATAAAGTTATGAATTTTAACATATATTTTGATCGTACACCAGGAATTCCCGTTGATATCGGCATCGCGGCATTTGGTCAAACAAGGGGAGGTAACTCGCATTGTCACGGACACCGGGAGCAGAATACCTTTTGGGAAGGCGTTCCGTGGCCCGAGCAAACAGAACGTGTTTCTGTTCCTGTTCAATGACATGATGATGATCACCAAAAAGAAAGGGTAAGCTGATTGGATCTGCTCCGAGTCTGAATTCAAGACTGAATACCCTCTCTCCATGCGTTCAATATAGGAATACAATGTCTTTATGACTAAGACACAGTTATCTCCCTTGATTCACCCACATCAGCCATGATTTCTGGCTTTTCTGTAACACATTAGTGGCACTTCTTTTGTCTTGCCCGGGCCAGCCCAGGCCAGCCCGGCAAACCCGTTTCAATTAGTTCCGGCGGCTAGACTAAGTGGGCGTTTTCGATTATATTATCCTCGTTATCGGATAAATTCATGATGTCACCACACACTTCAACAACGATCCGCAGCGTTCTATTTAGAACTCCTCGTGCTCCGAGTACTCCGATAACACAATCGAAAACGCACTTGGCAAAGCGGCTAGAAATCCTTGCCGGCTAAGTGATAATCGAGTGCCCCTACAATGCTCTAGAAATATGTCTTGACATGGTTGTTAAGATGTTCTTATTATGTTTTATATTATTATTATTATGTTATTATTGGAATTTAGGTAATAGTTGTTACAGGATACCCTCCCAATTCAAGCATATTATTCTGTGTAACAACATACCACTGAAATACTGTATTCAGTAAACCATGGTTCTGTATATTTTCCAATAAGGTTGTCCTGTTCTCATTGCATACAGCACTAAAAATAACTTCTTTGTTGAAGTTTATTGATAATGTTCATCCCATTTCCCCAAAGTGCATCTGAGCAGTTTCTATCTCGATACTTACTAAAAGATCTGGATATTTATGCTGTATAAATGTGTATGATAATAAAATAATAATTATTTTTGCAGCAACATTTTCTCTGTGAGCGATTATTGCCAGCGGAACTCGCTCCACGTTGAAGCAATAGACCACGTAGAGAAATGTCGCCTGCTTCCACAGGGGGCCCCGCACGGGTGCAAGAATCTCTTCCTTCTGGTAATGCTGGAGAACCATGATAAGAAGCAGGTGGAGATGGTGCTGTCGTGTGCCACACCGTGAGTACTGGAGTCTTAACAAACTCACGATGTCTCACGATGTATAGCGTCTTATTCATGAACAGTTTTCCTCATGATATATGTATACTTAACTGTAAAGCGCCTTAGGGTATTTATGTATACAGTAGACCTCACATATAACGTACTCATTGGGACCGGCTATTTTTGTATGTTATATGCGAACTCGGGACCAGGACTTCAGATTCAGTACATTATAGGCGAGGGTGCGGTTTATGCAAGGCCGTTATATGTGAGGTGTACTGTATATTCAGAAATGTATACCATCATCAAAAACTATCAAGTAATCACTTAATATTTCAGCAGTAATATTCTGAAGAGTAACTAATAAACATTTTTAAAAGTTTTATATATATTGAGACTCGTGATGAGTTTACAAAGCTGTTTTGAGTACTATTTCATGATCAAGCTAAAGTTTTACATGGCAATTCTGGAAAAAACTTTGTTTAGTATGGAATTGTACTCAGAAAAGTCGTAATCTTTGCACCTCATCAATAATTTTTAGCTGAATGTCAAATGTCGTAATGTGATTTTGTCTCTCGTACCCAGGAGCGACCGCACAAGGTGGGTGGACGCCGTGACACCAGTACAGACATCGGAGACCGAGAGAATTTACGAGGACTGGGGTGAGACTGGGTCACAGTTAAAAGGGAGATAATCCATGTTCAAATCAAAGGGAGAGATCAGTATTGAATCTGTTTTTAAATTTCAGAATTTTAAATGTTTCATATAATTTTAGGTAATTTTTAATGGGAGTGATTTGAGCGTTGAAAGTAGGCTGTGTTTGATCTAGCCGTAATGTTACCATGGTTACTGTTTCAGACTGTCCGCAAGTTCAATGTATCAAGAAATACGTTGCCAAGGAACCAGATGAACTCTCATTGGAGGAATCCGATGTTGTGAATGTCTTCAAGAAAACTGTTGACCGTAAGTGGTTTAAATAATTGATTTTTGTGCAGTTCTAATACTGAAAAATAACAAAAAAAGAACCAAAAATTATTATTAAAAACAAACATTTTACTCTATCTGCATTTAATTCATCTGTCTCGTCATACAGTCATCGCAAATGGGGGAAAGATTCTTGCAGCGACATTAAACTCCATATTCATTTACTCATCATGTACGACACAGTAGCCTCTTTTATAAAAATTCTCCAGTAACGTAAACAGACAAATCGATTGATCTGGGTTTGTTTTTTCTGTCAAGTGTTTTAATGTTCCTAGGTTATTGAAATGTTCTGTTTCTTCTTCAGAATGGTACGAGGGCGAACGAATCCGTGACGGAGAACGTGGCTGGTTCCCGGGCTGTTTCACGGATGAGATTATGAATTCTCACGTCCGCGCTCGCAATCTACGTCTTCGGTACCGACTACTTCTGGCATCGCAGGAATACACCGGGAAGTAGATCTGGGGAAAGTTGTCAACAGACCGTCGCACACCCACAAAAACAAATCACAGATTCTTCCCTAAACCACCCACCAAGAATCCATAAATGCTATTACGGCCGAAGATATTTCACGCATTTCAACCACCGAAGATATTTCACGCATTTCAACCACCGTGCAGCCATATCTCTACTTCAACCATGGCAGCACAGCTGTATCGAAGTCATACCACCACATTGAATGTTCAAAAGCTGTGTTCGATTCCTGTCAAATTTATTTTTAAAATAACGTCATTAATACAGGATGGATTTCTGATTGACTGTCAGGTTTTCTTGGCCAATGGGCAGTCGGATCACTCTGTATCAAGGGCAGGTAACTCTCGATATTATCTCTTTTACCTGCCGCTAGGAACGTGCATTCATGCTGCGGTTTGAAGGATCATCATTTCCGTGTGCATAATATGTAACAACTTTGAAACACTGTGCTAATCTACCAACATGAAGTTTATCTTCACAGACTCGGCGGACCAAGTAGTAGATAACTGCATGTTACAGAGTGTCATGTTTTTGTGTATTAACCGGTGGAAGAAATTATTTTATCATTGCACAAAATCATTCGTTTACATTCGCATATTCATCATTCCTTGCAAAAGCCGTGCTTATAGTCGGACCAGTTAATTAATGTGTGGTGCAGGATAAAATTACATATTCATGGACCAAATTATTATATCTTGATGGAATACAGAGTATTTATTCGGATCTGTATGTGTCAGACAATTACTTTATCTGCTGGTGCGATTGTTGAAAAATCATGTCATTGAATGATGACGACCTTTAAATATGTCATTGAATGACATAAGCAAGGACCTTTAATTATGTCATTCAATGATGATGACCTTTAAATATATCATTGAATGATGAGGACATTTATCATGGACATTACGTTTGAGAATTTACCTTCACGCAATAGGTCTAAAGGCAAATCTTACGAAGACACTTTGGGTTTCTTCTGAAAGAAGCCCTTCTCTGCGGTGTGTTCTATACAAGGCTGAAGAACTGGATGTTTTCGGAACTATCTGTGACGAGAGTTGACACATTCATTTACGTGCGATATTGTTACCGTTACTGAAATGTCTGTGCTTGTAGTATGTGCTTAATCAGTATTTGTGTATATATAACGACTGTGTGATATGGTTGGAGTGATGGTGAGATACAATGGTATTGGTACACTGAATGTGATGGATAAGTAGACTGACAAGCAGGAAAGGCAAACGGATGGATACAGGATTGCTGGTTAGGATCGCAGCCGTCGCCTATCTGGTACAACAAGATTTAGTGGGTGATAATCTGTTATCGGATATTTTCAGATTGACCAATGAAAGGAAGGATGTACCAAAGTAAAAGCTATGGATAGATTCTGATATTACAACTCGACCAAGATGGGATGATCTGAGAATGAGAATATGGATAATGCAATTTTGTTATGAACTTTGATGACTACAGTCAAACCAATTTCTGTCAACCAATTTCTGACAGTTCAACTAGTGTCAGCAGCTTCATGTCGGTTGTGCTTACTGGTGCCTTATTTGTCCTACAGTCAGAACTACTGGAAATGTACCCATTTATCTAGGATTGGTTGTACTGTAGGAAATACTTCATCAAACATGTTTCTATGATCGTTGTTATTTGTGTGTGTTTCTTTGTAGTCTCATATGAAGAAACTTTGTGGTATATGTTCTGGGGACTTTTTCCTACCATGTCAACATCCACTGACATATATGTGGATTTAAAAGAAATACATCTAGAGTTGATTTCTATAGTGAAAGATCATTGCGTATTGCGAATGATTCCTCCTGTGACGTAAAATAACAAATCACTCATTCACTACATAGTGCAAGTCTCGTAGATTCTCACACGTCGATGCTCTAGCTGTTTGTTTACATGAAGGCTGATGTTCCGTAGACTTTCATGAATCTTTACAATATGATAGGCTGTTACTCTCACTGATGCCATGGCATTCATGCTGATATTTACCTGTGCCAACAACATCTGTAGTGAAAAATACCATCTAAGGGGAGATAATTCATGCAGATAGATTTTTGGTTAGGCAAGGGTATCGATTCCAATGGATAATGTGTTCTTTACGTCTACTGTATTTTTAAATATATCATTCCACCGGGGTAACTAGTACTATTATATGAAATATTACTAGTTATATTGTTTGATGTTTTTATTTTGTTCTGGGAAATGTACATGAGCACTTTCCATCTTTATATTTTATAGTTTATATATCTTTATAGCTTACTCTTACATGCACAGGTGCAGATGGCAAGAAAATATAAATTTGTATTATAATTTTTTATGATAACGTTTTTTACATGAGCACATATCAGAACATGCATTATGTCTGAGAATGTTTAACCCTCTCCTTGCTAGCGGCAACCAGATATGCCCTAAAGAGTGGTGCCTGTGCTTAATCTAGCAGTGAGAGGGTTAACCTTCTCCATCCAGGGAGTGACAATGTATTCCCAATAGAAAAATAATTGTAATCAAATACACCATAGCATGAAAATGTTAGTGACTCATTTACATTCCTTAAAACTTACATCATAGGACAGTGATCAATATATTATCACTGCATCCCATTTTCTAGACGACGGTGCTTGAATATTATTTTATATTATTATACTCGAGATTTTCTAGGGATAAGCTATGTGTTTCATCAAACAGAATTTATGTTTTTCCTCTTCAAATCCAGTTGTGTTCTGTACACCACCCAAATCTCCAAGTGGAAAACTGGAAAATAAGTGGCTTACACAGGCTTCTGCATTTATCGCATCTCAAAAGGTTGTATGTTTAACCTTCTGCAAACTGAAGGTAACCAGAGATGCCATAGTGATCATGATTAACCTTTTCAGCAAGGAAGAGACTAATTACGTAACCTTCTAGTTAATCAAAATACTGGTTTAACCCTCTCCCTGCTGGATTAAGCACAGAAACGGCTCTTTAGGGCATCTTTGGCTGGAGAGGGTTAATTATAAGCACTGGGCATAGTTTCTTGAGGTTTTCTTATATATATATATCCACTATGAGGCCATAGCCAGGGTTTCTCCGAACGCGCAATCCTGCGTCCCATACGCAAAAAATTCAAGTTTGGACGCACTTTATTAATAAAAATTGTTGATATGTATATATCAACATGCGTCCCTGGGACTCTCAAAAATTGAAACCTAAGTGGAACCCTGCATAGCGTTCTCATACATGTCAGCTCTCCATGTATAAGAGATCGCTATGAGAGTGCTGGTTTCATAGTAGACCCGAGAGATTCGAGAAACGATACCCTGATGTGTACGCCACCTCTGGTTGTCTGCAGCAGCAGAGGTAATGATAATTTACACTGACCAGATTTATAAAGGACTGTATTTTAGTATACAATATGTTCATATAACGATGGCAATTCTTGATAGAAATTTAATGGCATATATTTTTGCACTTTCCTACATATCATATTTAGATATTAATTGTATCATCATGAGATTATAAACTCTGTTGTGTTCAGGTTCAGAAATATTCATCTAACATTTCCACCTACCATTATATATCAGTGTGTCTCATTTGATGTTTATACTTCAAAACAACTCCATAATATTCATATTGTTATGAGAATTCTTGTTACGTATGGTTTTGTTTTTATACCTAATTTTAAAAATAAAAATGCTTCTGTTAATAACAGCAAATATTGGCTCCTAAATAACGATCTCATTGGATGCAATGGAATTAATTAAGTAATTTAGTTGAATTAGTCGCTGTTTCACATTGTTTTTCTTTCAAAGTTTTATCTATTTTTATTTCTGTTTATTATTGATCATTTCCATTAGACTGAAAGGAAATATCTATGTTTGTTATGTTATCTGTTTTATGGTGATTATGTTGTTTTATATAATTTTACAAACAAAAACGCAAATATAAATGACGAGCTATCAAGTAATATTGGTGAGCAGACTGCCATATATAAATTGAAATAATCTGCCAAATATTAAAGTGCCAACTACACTCATGTTATTTTGTGGTTTTTTTCTGTGTGAATTTGTCTTAATAGTTTTTGTAGGTGTTTTAAAGGTTGTTTATTTCTAACTAATGACTCGATTACCAATTGTGTGCTGTTAATCCTCTATTGTATGCAAGCATTCAACAGTACATGTTCATTTGGCCAAAAGTATGGAACAATTAACTTATTTTATTAAACTTAAAGTTTTGAAATTTTGTAAAATTATTTGATAATATTATTTGAATTTCAAATTAATATAGACTATATTTGTAAATGTTAGTTTTACATTCCATTATTCATTTTATGTTAATTTTCGGTAAATATTTGTACATTTCTAGTGAGAATACATATTTAATATTACAGTGTACTTAGTGAAATCTTCAAAGTCCTTCCCCAAAACTCCCATAACAAGGTTATTATCTGGTTACAATGTCTCCATAGGCTAGCAACTCTGTATAGGAAATACAACTCTAGTAACATTACAATTGTTTTGTGGAACGGGACCCTGGTAAGAACAGCTGGCCCAAAGGCCCAGCAATAACAGGTAACTCAATGGTCCTTCGGTGAACGGCCCCAGACCGACACATTCACTGAGTGAGTCAAACTCCATATTCACTCACTTAGTGAATCTGTCGGTCTGGGGCCAACGAGCCAATGTACCGACGTATTTTTCGGACACGTATAATTGCTACAGGTTTTCCTCCCCCATATTACATATGCTTAGGCTAATAACCTTTCTGCTGGAGGGGTTAACATGCACCTCACTAGCAGCGAGAACGTTTCCTTGCTCACAACACTCACAATATAAAACTAGTCGCAATGTAGTCGAAACTGGAAATTGGCATTAACCAATTTCATTTGCTCTAGTCCTTGTCAAAGACGTTTCGTAGCAATATTTTCGATTTTTAATGATTTTGATATTTTTTGAAAACCCAAAGAAATCTAAATCATTCAAAATCGGCGTTGACAAGGACTAGATCTACACTTGCTCATATTATGTACTTTCTACATGTCGTACATATGGGAGGATGATACCTGCTGCAATTTAATACAATAAATCACTCACTTGCTATGCCTTTCTTTAGTCAACACAATCTATGTTTCACATTAAATCAATCCAAGGATTGAATTTCAATTATTGCTTGTGATTGAATTGGCAATTAACAGTATTTTATAGTATATATATTAGTGTAACGATATATAATTAAATCTGTCATTAATTCTGTTTGTACTTATTTTCACAATGTTGATGTATATACACATTCTTGTACATTGTATAGCTTGTATTTATGATAAAAGATATTTCACTGTATTAAAATTATATGTCTACCATTTGATATGAGAGAGTCACTGTAATATCATTTTGTCTACCGTTTTGTCTACCATTTGATATCATAGTGTCATTATTGATATCATAGCATCATTATTGATATTTTGTATTGATATCCCAGTGTAATATTGCTATACTACAATTCTGTATCAATATGCGTATCACTGTGGATGACTGTTTATAGGTATCATTCTACTTGTCACTTTATAAATACTGAATTTACATTTGGATGTCATCTCTCTGAAAGCTCTGTTATGTATGTATCGTTCCAATCTACATGATAGATCATTGTCATGTTGTATTGTACAGACTTTTCTTTATTCCATGTTGTTATTGTGCAAAATTTGAACCAATGGACTAAACATTGGTATACTGATTATCAAACTTTGTGGCAATATTGCTGGACATGAAAGCGTGTTTCCCGCAGTGCTTGTGTATGTAGTTTCTTAACTGAATGATAATAAGTAATTTATATAGCGCCTAGGGTCTAGACTTAGCTTCTCAATGGTTCTGAACTGAATGTAACTGAAACAAGAATATGTATTACAATACTTTTGGAATACTTCTTATACTTATTAGTTAATAATTCAGAAGAATTCCAAGTCTGCTATTAAAAAATATTATAAATAAATGCGGATTCAGTGTTAAAAGTGAGCTGTTTAAGTATTGTGTCAAAATTAATTTATCGTTTGTTACATGAATGTAATATTACATACAGTAGTTCTTCCCACAACCTTGATGTAAGCTTCAATAACACATTCCAATAACATGGATTATCAGGGATAATAACTAACTTTAAAACGTACTCGCCCGAATAACGATACAAATAACAAATGTTTACAAAAGACATGAATTCCTACTCGCCCTTAAGATACCTTTAACCATGTCCCTGCTGAAGGCAACCAGAAATGCCCTAATGAGCAGTGCTTTTGTCTAATCCAGCAGGGAGAGGGTTAAATGGCCCGAGCGAGGGGGCAAGTGTTAATTGCGAACCCTGATTACACAAGTTGTATGTAAATAATGTAAAGTTAATTTCTGAATAAAAGGAATAAAAGAAATATTATTATCCATGAATATATTTTGATTTGACGATTATAGTCTGTAATAAAAATAAAGATAAATACAAATGTTATTGTCACTGTTACTCTTGTATGCAATTCAGAAAGGATGGTTTTGGTTTTAGATACTTTCCCAGGAAGATAGGAGTCATATCAACCCTGTTTGCAATTGCTATTTCTGTCAGCGTTTGCAATAATTGTCCATTTGCTATCACTGTTCGTCTTTCTTTGTCATGTCTATTGTGGTTTACTACATTCCATCAATCACATTGTTTCATATTGAATGATGACATTTTCATGATGAATATAAACGATAACAAAGTTTATTGTTGTTTGTTGAATTTCCAAACTAATAGTCCTAATCAAAGACACTTTATGGAAATTTTCAAATGAATTTAAAATTTTTGTTTAAATTGGCACTTGTAACAAAATATTTAAAAATCGAATAATTGCCATGAAATGCCTTTGACAAGGACCGGCCTGAGGATTGCCAATTTGAGATTGCCCTGGGACTGCACATATTTAAGCCCATCACGGATATTTTTTTGTATTTTTATTTTTTTTTGTATTGGGGTTTAAAGTCGCTTTTTAGAATCTTTCACTAATATCACGACTTGTCAGTTTAGGGCAGGAGGAAACCCGCAACATCCGTAGCGCTGAATGTTG